>NJDD01002273.1:352829-363948 GCA_002245505.1 Calephelis nemesis | reverse complement strand
GTGTTACACCACAGATTTTCCGTAGTGCTCTCATTTCGACCGCATTTATCCTACTTTAATGATCGTTCTGACATACCCAACTCTCGCTTTCATACAATAACGTTGGGATAAGCACAGAATTATGCAAAGCGAGTCTAGCTTTTTGACACAAAACCTCGCTTTGGAATAGCTTACCCAACGCTCCATTCACACTGTTCCCTGCACTCACTCTCCTCTCTACATCCGCGGTGTACCTTCCACCCCTGCTAAAAGCACAACCAAGATATACAATTTCATTCACTTCTTCCAGCACTACATCGTCAACCAAAACTCTTACATCCGTTCTGGCTACATCTTTTTCAAATACCATTATGTTGGTTTTCATCGCATTCAAATGTGAGCCCCTTTTTTTACAATCTTCTTCCATAACTGTGACCAGTGCTTGCAGCTCAGATGGTGTAGAGCCCAAAAGTCATCATCAACCGCATAAAGCAGACAGTTCACACCTTGGTCACCCATACGCATTCCCACATTCAATGATCTTAACCTTTGCAGACATTTGTCCAAATACAATATAAACAAGCGTGCTGACAACACACAACCCTGCTTGACGCCAATATTAACATCAAACCAAGGCGATATGTTGCCATCCACCCGCACGCACGCTTTACAGTGCAAATACATTGACTGCACCGCACGCAGCAAGGACCCATCTATCCCGTAATCTGGCAAAATGTCCCAAAGTTCCTTACGTACAACTCTATCAAACGCTTTTTCGAGATCCACAATATCACAGAAAACCCTCTGACCCACAGCCAGATGCTTTTCTACAATGTTGCGGAGCGAAAACACTTAATCCGTACATCCTCTTCCAGACCTAAAACCGCCTTGAGCCTCCCACAGTGTTCCATCGGAGATCCCTTGCATCCTCCTTTCAACTATTTTTCCATACACTTTTGATGCTAAACTGATCAAACTAATGGCCCTGTAACTTGTACAGTCCATGCGTGAACGCTTACCTTTATACAAGGGCACGATGACCGCACGTCGCCAGTCTTCAGGTACTCTGCCGGTCTTCCAACATTTGTTACAAAGAACCAAGAAAGAGTCCCGGACGGCAGGACTTCTATGATTTTATTTATTTTTATAAAACTTTCAAGCTTCGTTATCGTTAAACTAACTTTTTTAATATTGCTTTATTTGAATATTTTTTGCTAATACTTTACAAGGTACGTTAACTGAAAGTGCCTCCCTGTTCTACAAATATTAGGAGCATAGGTGTCCGTGTGTCTATTACTGTCTAATTGCTATCCTGTACCGATAGCAATAATAATTAGTTATCAATTAATATAAATAACTTTACAAACAAGTGTCATTTACAAGATAAATGATAAAACTATATCATCACCGCGGACGTCACCCGTGTTCTAGTTTTAATGCTTATTGCTGAGTAAGAGCAATAGACTAATAGGAAATAGTATGTCTATTATTCGTTTGTTACTTTAATCATTTGATCATTACTTATCTATGATTAATTGAAATAATATTAAAATATTACTTTACTCGTCACATTGAAATTTGTATAGAGGAGAAATGAAAGCATTTTTTGATAGAAAATGTTTAAAATTAAAAAAAAACTTTAGATACACTTGATTATATATACAACTGCTGGAGATTACACTCCTAACAAAGAACTGAAGTAATTTCCAAATATTGCTGGCTCTTTCTAATGTACCGGCCTCCCTTTCAGAGAGTCTTGTGAAGTCAATTACCAAAATCAAAATGAGAGAGAGCCCCGTACATAAGAGAGAGACAGCAATATTTTGAAAATGACTTCAGTTCTAAGAGTATAACCTCCAGGTAGTAGTTTATAGCTTCATGATAGGTACACTACGTTTGACACATCCTATCCTAATAATATTATAAATGAGAAAGTTTGTCTGTTTGTTTCTTACTCCTTCACGCAAAAAATCCTAAACCGAGTTTCATGAAATTTGATACACACATAGAGGGTAACTTGGATTAATACATATTTAGTATAGTTTAAATCCTGAACCAATGTTCTTGTGGTACCACGCGGGCAATGCCGCGGGCAACAGCTAGTAGGTACGTTATATATCCACTGTATGTGTGAGTTTTTACAAAAAATGAGAAGAAATTATTTTAACCTTTGTAAAGAGTTACTGAATAATTATTATTATCAATAAACTGTTGAATTACCACGTTTAAACGTTATTTCATTTTATAAATGGTTAAATTTCAATAAAATCGACAGTTCTATAAAATAGTCATAATATATGTATAATTATGTGTTAAACCTCTAATTTATGTAATATTAAACTGTTTAGGAATAGATTTTGTTGTTTTTCGTATAATTAACATGATTAGTCTTATTTATTATTGCTAGCTGATAAGACCGTATATTTCGTGATAGCAGCCATAGTCAGGTTGGCCGAGTGGTCTAAGGCGCCAGATTTAAGCTCTGGTTCCCGAGAGGGAGCGTGGGTTCGAACCCCACACCTGACAAACATTAGTATTTTTTTCTATTTTTTAAATTTTGAAATAAATATCGAATTCTTGGCGTAACAACCACATCGCCTGTAAAAAAATCAATGCATTAATTTACGAAAGAGAGGCTAAGTTGTTAAAACGGTGACACCACCGCTTTACCTTCTCAAGACCTGTTAATGTCAGTGCTCGTCGTTGTGTTCCAGTTTAGAGAATAGCTGGTGAATATACTTACGCAAGATGCTTAAGTTCTGTCTTTTTTAATTTTTGAACGGGGAGGTCGTATGTTCGACTTTTACATTTTTTATGCATGTGAATCAATTTCTCCGTCATTTGTAAACCGAATTTAAAAATTCTGTGCGTTAAGGAAATTACTTACTCCCGAGGTGGTCCCTTTGCCATCAAGGCTGGATCTGGATGACGTCCCATGACGTATATTTGAATGACGACGTATTACATTAAAATAGAAGTACATTTTTCAGTTTTACTGCGTCTAACTATCTATAGGTGGTATGATTTTCTTATCTTACGATCTGAAAATATGACAGCTTGTTTTATCTTCAGTGCTGTCACAAACATAATTAATATACAATATTCCATTACTAGTATGCTCCATAATATTTTCTTCTGTCGCTTTCCCTGAAGTTGATGCAATTGGTGGTGTGGTATTAATAGATGCAATTAATTTATTTTATTATGTGTTTTCTTCTGAATAAATAATTTAATTTTAACAACCTATCTAAGAAATAGGGCAACTACCATAAGTTTACAATAAGTGTACAAGGCAGATAAGTCCGAGTTTGTTTTGCCGTTTCTAGATGAGGTTTAGAAACGGTGTTAGTTTACGGTATAATATATGATTAAATTTAACTATAGTTTTAAAATGTATTAAAGTATCTTCACGCCCATATCCCCGAAGATGTAGGTAGAGGCACAACCAGGGCACCCACGACTAGCCGAAGATACTAAGTCCCATAATGTGATAGGTGGCAAGCCTATCGCCAACCGGGCACATATCCAATCCCGAGCAACATTAAAATGTCTGGCAATAAATAATTAAGCTGGTTATAAATATAAATAATTTGCTTAAAAGTTAAAGTATACGTAATTAAATATTTTTTTATATATATTAAAATACGTATTTACACTCCAAAATATGGTAGAACATGTTGATATACCTAAACATGTATTTTGAAACATCTTATTAACACACATTCGGCAAATAAATAAATTTCATTATCATTTTCATTTTCATATCCATTTTCAGTAATCTACAAATATACATATATGTTATACCCCGTAAGGGACTTGAAGGGCGTGAAGATATGTATGTATGTACAAATATATCTTAGCAGAAAAACTCTACTAGGCCTATATCTATATGTAGATAGGTTTTAAATTGGCCGTCAGTCGTCTTTCATTTGTTATACAACAAAAAATGAAAAGATATCTATGATTTTTTTATCTTAAAAATTACTTTATGTCACATAGACAAATAAGACAAATAAGTTTATAATATTACGTACCTAGTAGGGAACCCCAAGAGGGGATTTGACTAATTACTCAGACGAGTCTGATTATAATGTGGGCGATACGTTATATCTGTAATATGATGTATAAAATCTCTGTAGAGTAGTCAAAAATGAGGACGCCACCGTCTTTAACATGACAACACTGTATTATGAAAAGTTCCGCTAGGGGTTTTTTTAATGGCTAATGTGTTGCTAACCGCGAGGTTTTTACAATTTCAACGGGCTATAACCCGCTAGGAGAAAGTTATTCTAAGGTAAAGCGTCGTTTTAATCATGTTAGTCAGAAAATTTATAGCAATTTGTATTGTTATTTCATCTAAATTCTTCTCAAATTCTGCTTAACACATTCTGTCCCACTAAGAACAACTAGTCTTAGATCTTGTTTATAAATATCTGGATTCATGCAAAACTCGGCTAAATTTGCATTAAACGTAATAAAGTCGCCAATGTAAACTTACAAGATGTTGACAAATGTAACCATCTTAACATATATAAATTATGTCACGTTGTTTGTCCGCGATAGGCTCCTGAACTACTGAACCAATTTCAATCCAATTTGTACACCGTGTGCATTTTGATCCAAATGGAAAGATATGATAGCTTACATCTTAATTAATGATCAAAAAAATTACTATTCAAGTGAAGCCGGAACAGGCAGCTACTAGAGATATATAAAATAAAGGTTTATTATTAAACAAGGGTTAATACACTTAACGAAGGTTGACATGTTCTTATTGTGTTGCCAAATAAAGAGAAGAGTTAGTTCTGATATAATTAATTCCTTCACGCCAAGTCCCTTACGTGGTAATCAGATAGTATCAAGTGCCAAATTTCACGACCCTTGCAGACGTTTATGGCCTTCTCCATATTCGTTGCCCTTTTTTACCTTTTCATACATATAGGCCGGTTTTAAAGACTCTTGACATTACCCTCGGATAGTACCTGAGAAATTCGAACGTGGAACGTCATCCTTGGTCTCCCTGGGTACCAACATCCATCCACATTCGCATTTCATATCTGTTTTTGTCAATCTTTCTATCTTTCATCTGTCACTCATTCACTTTCTCATTTTAACACCAACAATTTCTTTCAAACCCACTCTTTCTCGGATCTCAACGTTACAAATGCGGTAAGCGAGCATCATTCTACCAACTTTTTACAATAGAATTTATACTCCTTTTATACGGTTCTACTCTTCATAATACCGCAGATTTTAGCAGACCTGATATGGTCTGCTAAAATCAAAACCCTCGATTGTCACAGTCGCGTAAAAAAGTACAAAACGTTATGTTAAAAATAAAAAATGGCTTTTGTCAGCATATCAAGTTTAGGCTCGTGTCACCGCCTGCCTTTTCAATGTTAATTTGTAGGTATAGCAATACAAAAGTACCGTTATTACATCTATGGCATTTTGTACCTTTAGCTTGGGGTGTATGAACGATATTTTGAAATAAACGAGAAGAGGGGATGTTATTTAAATAATTTTATTTGGTATAGAAAACCATTAAAAGTGTTCTTTAAATATCCGCGTGTTGGCTTTGGGGCTAAGAAGAATGCTATTTTCTTACACAGTATTTCGTAAAAGGCAAGATGGCAATTCATTTTTCACAAACACGGCTGCACGGTGACAAAGAGATGGTGACATAGCGCCAAGAAGTTGTAAAAACTTTACGGTTACTAACATATTAGCCATTTTAAAAAATATTGCTAGGATTGGGTAAAAAAATAATTCAGAAAAAAGTATCTTCACACCCATATCCTCGAAGATATAGGAAGAGGCACCACCAGGATTCTCACGACTAGCCGAAGACACTAAGATCCACAATATGATAGGTACCTAGGTGGCAAACATATCGCACACCGGGCACATATCCAATCCAATTGTAATTTCATTAGAAAATTATATTTTTGTAATATTAATTAATGTAATAATAATTTATGTAATAATCGGCCTGTATTAACAACCTATCTACAGATGGAGACAGGCATACCAGGGTTTTGCTGATGAGATATTTTTGTTAATTATTGAAAAAGAGTGGTTACCTGGTAACTGATCTAAGATGGCACTATCTCTTATCTTAGATAGTTTATTAATAGTAGGCGTGAGTATACAAGAAATTGAGGATTTTGCTCGTTTTTGTTTAGAATCCATCATTAGATCCAAAGTTAGTTGCAATGGAAGAACTTTGGAAATATACTCTTTGAAATAGAAAATTTAAATAGAATCGGTTTGCAAATGACGGAGAAATCGATTAACATATATGAAAATAGAGGCATCCAACATATACTTCGTATTTTAGATCAGTTTGTTTAAAATAAAAATGTCTCAATAAATAAATTCCAAAACGTTGATAAAATAGGTACATGGGTAATGTGACCCGACCTCTGTTTGTCCCTGTGTCCCCAAAGATGGCCCTGAGAAGCATAAATAACCGGGTGTTTCTTAAAGGGGCGAAAATTTGTTGGAGCTCACCCTTATCTCATGATATTTGCAGTGCAAGTATTACGAGCTATATAAATATATTTTCAGTACATTTAAGTAGTAAAACATAACCTTATACAAATATCGTGATTACATTTTTTTTTTAATATCCTTGAACAAGTAACACAAATTGAATCTGACACCAAAGTAAGCAAATTATATGCTTATATTATGGGTGTTACTCAATGATTCTAACACATATAAATACTTAAATAGATACCAGAATAAATTTAATTTAATCAACACCCAGACCCGGAAATGCAGAGATTTAAATTTTCATCACACAAATGGCAGGCCCGTCGGGAATTGAACCCGAGCCTCGCAGTTGGTCGATGTAGTTAGGCGTATACGCTAGCAACTCGACCAACGAAGCGGTCAATTAATTATTTTTGGCTTTCAAGATTAGTTACATATTTCTATGGACTTACTAAACACACTCCGAATAAACTAATCCATTTCATTTTAAAATCAATGTTTTTTGCAATAAAATGTAAAGTCAGTGACTGACCACGTCGCCTTATTTAGATCGTATAAAATATTAAGGGTTAATTTCACCTATCATATTGCAAACCGAGTTTAGTAAAACTAAGTGAAATCTTAGACTATGATCTCGTTTATAAGCAACTCGTTTATTAGCACTAGGTGGTAGAGTTTCGCAGCGACTCACCCGGATTGGTACCACCGCCTTACCTATTCCTGCCGCCAGAACGTCGTGACGTGTTCCGGTTCGGAGGGTAAGGTACCCGGTATACTTACTTTTGCTCAAGGCCTAACATCCCGGCCTCAGGTTGGCAACGCACCATTACCACCTTTGGTGTCTCTAGGCGGCGGAAATTTCTTACCATCAGGAAATCCGTCTGCTTGTTTGCCTTCCTATAACATAAAAAAAAAAACTTGCAAGTGCTCTTATGTAATTAACAACATTATAATCCCCTGAGAGTTTATACGTTTTCCCATTTTCAGCCAAAAAAAAAGTGATGACTAATTTTTATCCTTATATTAGGTATATCTGAAAGCGTGTAGTGGGAAAACTAAATAACTAAACTCGAATGAAGCCGCGGGCAACATGTAGTATAATACAATTGATCTTAATGTTTTTGTAATTTAGTTAACAATAACTGCCACGCGACATTCATTTGCACCACGCTGAGCTACATATTGGAAAATTACAATACTTAACATGCCCCTGATATATACAAACAGACTAATTATAATACCTTCATTGTTATTTATACAATGACTGGATTTTTAATAGTATTTCTATTAAAATAAAACTTAGGTTCATATAAAATTGGCGTTTTGTCGTACTGGCCACTTCAACCACAGATTTGTTGTCTTTGGTTAGGAATTCTAAATTCAAATTTTTACAGCTATTTCCACAAGTATCTGTTTTTCGTAAGCCGTATTTTTTTGCTGTTTTTCTATTCATGACAACTTAGACGCTAGACCACATAATGCACAACAGACGGCTTTCAAACAATGAGACCTTCAATTTGAATGTTTGAAAGAATTGATGAAAGACTTCAAACATACTCCTCGGATCTTGCTCCAACCGATTACCCCTTTTTCCATTAATTTGTCCCATTCATTTCAATGTAAATCTCTATACATAAAACTGAATATAATATATCATACTTATAGATGAGATATTTGTTAGATTTTCATTGAGTAAAAAAAGTATTATTTAAATTTGTCAAAACGATACCCACCTTATTTCGAGCCTTGTGCATATGACAGCATTTTGATTAAAATGAAATTCTATCTTCTCTTTACGTTTTTCTGAGATGAGAAAAAAAGGCTTAAAGAGAAGATGGAATTAAACTAATTCAAGACAAACATTTATACCTCATATCAATCAATCAAATAAAAATACAAAAAAATACAAGATATTAAAATAAATGTATGTTATGTCATAAATATGAAGTGTGAATACATAATACATTGTAGTGAATGAATGAACACTTTTTTTGGACAATGTAACTTATAAAATAAATGCAAATAGGTATTCTCAACAGTAAATTTATAGTTTGTAGTAGGTACAAAAAAGGCTTTAATTAGGAATAATTTATAAAATTAACAGAATCTATACTTGCTATCGTCGGCACTTCGTGGAATTCCAGAGTATACACACGTTTTTTGTAGTACAAGTACAAGTGTTAACTACAAAAAAAACATGTGTATTTAAATTAACCTGAACAGTAAAAAAAATTATGTTCTAAATAAAGTTAAAATATAAATAAGAATTTCAAAAGGTAATTGGCACTAGAATTATAGGCAATATTTATTTATTTCATAGGACTTGAACACCAACCTTTCTGAACGAAAATCTTTAGCTGACGCAGAGACGACAACAATATTAAACTTGTTTTAGGTTTTTTTTTCCAGAAAGTATCTTCACGCTCATATCCTCGCAGAGGTCGGTAGAGGCAAAACCAGGGCACACACGACTAGTCGAAGATACTAAGTCCAACAATGTCATAAGTGGCAAGCCTAGCGCCAACCGGGCACATATTCAATCCCGAACAATGTTTTTTTGTTAGAAAATTGGAAAAACCCAATTTTCTTTTTGTTGCCCCACTCGGGATTTGAACCCGGAACCTCTTGTTGTCCAACAATTGAACCACTAGACCACAGAGGCGATATTTTTTGTAAATTTTTTGTTTGTTTGAAAGTACTTCTAACTGAAAGTAGAATTCGCAAAGTAGTTTATATTGAACCTAATTTGTCTTTTAAACATGGGATAGCAGTTTGGATAATTTGTAGTAACTTCTCTTATGGGTAATTTTTTTTATTGTAACAGTACATACCAGTCAGCGAAAGGTATCTATTAAGGTATCATTAATAGTTTGACTAGTTTCAGAACATTACTAACTAGTCTGGCTGAGTTTACTAGGAAGATAATTTTAAATTGTATTATTTCTCTAAGTCTAGCAGAGGGGAAACATTCCTCTGCCTAGATCGTTAAGAAATTGGCATAAAGACATGCACGTTTGATAGTAAAATATTCTTAACGTATCAAGACCACATGTAGATTTGACATTATCGACGTATTGTAATTTTAAACGATACTGTTCGGCACAGTCTAGTTGTTAAGTGTATTTCTGACCGTTAATAAAAATAGCATCAACTAAACGAGAAGGGAGCAAAAAAAATTGCAGCAAGACCCTTTTTCTCGCCTCTGCAATCTAGCAATCCTGAGTTGAATTTGACTTCATGAGGTCACAAGTTCGATCTCCGGGTTGGACAATAGTAAAAGAAGAAAATTTCAAATTTTTCTAAAGGAAAATATTGTCCTGGATCGGCTGTCCTGTCCTGTCCTGTCCTGATGTTCGCGGTAGGCGATCATCTTGCCACCTTACATTTTAGTGTAGTGCGGCTAGTTGTGGGTTAGCTGATACGTTTCTTAAGAATCTTTCTCGACACTTTTCTCTTTTTCAATCCACTTTGTTATAGCTTTTTGTTATATTTAAAATAAATGATTTAATGATACAAACATTTTGTAACTAAACAAATTTATTAAACTTCGGCTTTTAGTTTTTATACAGTTATAATAACATTTGAAGAAGTAGATTCATTTAAACTTGTTCTGGTCTCTTTTTAAGTATTTCTATTTATCATTATTGCTATTTATTTTTGTAGTAAACCTACTACGAGTATAATAACTTAAGCCCAGTTAGAGTGTCAAAAACTGACTTCAACTTACCTACATAGTATTGATTTGATGATTCCTTTTTTAAAAGGTGCTCTTTAATAAAAAATATGCTTCAATAAGTATAAAACTCATTAAATACTAGCATCAACTTTTTTTTATCAACTTGATAAAATTGAGACCACCTTAGCATAATCTTAAGTTTTGAAAACAGAATCTAGTTTATTCGTTACTAGCCGAGTAAACAAACATACAAAAAATTTACAGTGCAAATTGATCTCTTTTTATAGCGGAAAATAGTGAAATACGTTTCCTGAAGTGTTTTAAAAGGATATATTAAAGTGTATCTTGTAAAAGTGTCTAATATAATAATCTACCAACACTGCAATGGCAGGTAATGAAAAGTATAAGCAAAACAAATATGTTCACAACTGTACATGCACACACCCCGCAGTGGCATTTCCTTTAATATTTACCTCAAGACTTTTTCACATATCTGTAGCCTGTGTGTGTCGATCCTGAGGCAGCCAAGGTCATATATGGGACAAGTTTTTGCAGCTATTGCACTATATCATGAAGAAAACAATCAAATATCTTGCAAAAAGTCAATTTAAAGCCTTTTGTATAACCGAGGATTTGTTAAGAAATGTCTGAATAAGGATAAAAGGTTTCTGTATTTTTTTATGTTATTAGAAGGCAATCAAGCAGACAGATTTCCTGGCAGTAAGATATTCACGGCGCCTAAATACACCAAAGGTGGTAATGGTGCGTTGCCAACCTGAGGCCGGGATGTCAGGCTTCGAACATAAGTAAGTGTACCTTCCGAACTAGAAAGCGTCAACGGCAAGCAGCGACGTTATGGCGGCAGGAATAGGTTAGGCGGCGGTACCATCCGGGCGAACCACTGCGAAACTGTCCTACCCAGTAAAGTAAAGTATTGTGTGTATTGTGATAAAATCCCGTTTATCC
>NJDD01002273.1:337978-352337 GCA_002245505.1 Calephelis nemesis | reverse complement strand
AGCGACGTTATGGCGGCAGGAATAGGTTAGGCGGTGGTACCATTCGGGCGAACCACTGCGAAACTGTCCTACTCAGTAAAGTAAAGTATTGTGTGTATTGTGATTAAATCCCGTTTATCCTTATACATATATAAACTGCCTAATATGAGACTGGAAGAGATCGCTGACTTGGCTATAAGGCCGGCTTTGTGTATCTTATAATTTAAGTTTTCTTTGATGTATTTGTAATCTCTCTGTATTTGATGCACAATAAAGATTTATTGTATTGTAGACTTTATACCCAGTATATATAAAGTTTATCCCCATGTTGGTCCGGATCCTCTGTGTAGAATAGGTAATCTGCCTTCGTGCCAGGCAGCTTGTAAGAGGCGAGCGAAGGCTAAATGGGTCAATGCCAACAAGACCACAGACAAGAGAGTGCTGTGCTGTAACTGCTCTGGATAGGGAACCACCACCTTTCCTGTTCCTGCCGCCACAATGACATTGTCGTGTTCTGATTCGGAGGGTATAGTAGCTGATAGACTTGCACAATCCCGGCCACAGGACAGCGAAGCACCTTTAGTGTCTTACAGGCCACCGTTGTCTCTTACCATTAGGAGAGTTTGTTCGCTGCCTCATGCTATAAAAAATAACTGAAGTCAAATTTCAGTCGCACTCAGAGAGGTCTATTAACAATTATGTTACAAAATTTTTGATTAAAAGATAATTGACGTCTATGAGTACGACCGTTAGAAGCATAGATGTAAGACAAACACAGGTACTATTAGGTATCATAATTTTAAAAGGTGAAGCAAAAACTTTGGACCTATTTTTAAGAAAATTGCAAGGACGGAGGAGTATGAAATTTGGCGCACTTATAGTTGATGTGTAGGAAAAGTGCAGAACGCTAATATTTTTCAATAATAATTAAGAGCGCATTAAATCAAAAAATAAAACATTACACATACTACCCTGCATTTGACACACATAAACAAATAAAAAATCACAGATGGCACATAAACTATATTTATAATGTTTGGAAGCAGAGTAGTTGCCCTTGAATAATGAAGATTGCGTTATTATAAAAAAGGTAATTAACAATAGAAACTGAATAATGTTTGAACATTATATATTAATAATTTGCATTGAATACCTTGTAACTAAAAATTATTATGGTCGTATTTCGACCAATGGACGACCACAAGTACTAATAAATAAAGATAGAAAGTTCACTCTCAACTGTATATAAAATGCACACCCTGCCGGGACATTTCCTTTAACTTACAACTCAAGACTTTTTCAAATATCCGCTGCCCATGTGGTCGATTCAAGATTTTTGTTTAATGGAAAAGTCAGCTAGTTTATTTATTTATTTTACACATCATTGAACACATAATATAGATAAAAAACGAGAGAATAAAAACAATAAATACGATACAAAAGGTGAGCTTATCTCCAACAAGAGCTAAATCTTACAGGTAACCTAAGATAGAGCAAAATTAGAAATGAAAATTACTTAACCTTGTTCTCTACCATACAAAGCCAGATTTAAGATTGAAACATGTTGTTTATGAACATAATAGATCTGTATCTTCACTCCTGTATGTAAAGGTAATAGGTAGAGGTACAACCACGGCTCGATCAGCTGAAGGTACTTTTGAGTCCCACAAAATTGATAGCAACCGGGCACCACAGGGCAACGTTTTTTCCCTAAGAAAAAATCAACAAAATTACTTAACATTGGTAACGAACCCGAAACCTCACACAGTCATTAACCCCAACACCGGAATAGACCACATGTACATAAATAGGTACTAGAACTGTCAAATGTGACCGAAAAAATGATCGAATACTAGCAAAACATATACTTTGAGAACTCTTTAAGATACAAGACTTATGGACTTAGACCAGGTATTTATTTCAAAAGAAGTGGGATTTTGGCTTCCGCAAATGTGTCTGTATAATAAATAAAAAAATATTTATGAAAAAATGTATATGACTTACACAATGTTTTATTTGTTTATATATTTAGGAGTTTATAAATAACATACAAATAGGCATGAAAGTAAACAATCTCCAAATACACATGTATGACAAATGTACGACATAGCAATGTCATACATTTGTCATACATGTTTTTTGTCCTGCAACTTTTGAACGAGTTTGAACGTTAGGTAGTTGAACTTCGTTCCCCGAATGTCCCGCCTTGTTTAACTGGTAACATCTTCTATCACTGTAAAAATACCCAGGAAACTTTATCATCCAGCAGTACCATAGTCTATTTTTATGGGATAAGAAAGCGAACAAGCATAAGGCTCTTCTAATGGTAAAAGACAAAAGTAATTAAGTATCTTCAAGCTCATATCCCCGAAGGGGTAACCAAAGGCACAACCAGGGCACTCACGACTAGCCGAAGATACTAAGTCCCATAATGTGATAGGTGGCAAGGCTATCGTCAACCGGGTATATATCCAATCCCGGGCGACGGTATCTATCATTTATCTATCTATATACATAATCAGGTAGAAAATTGAAAATAAATATTTTCTAATTATCTTTGCTGCCCAACCCGGGGGTCGAACACGGGACCTCAAGAAGTCAAGTCGGACCCCGGGCTGCAAGACCACAGAGGCGATAAGAAAAATAGGCAGAAATGAAATTCTGAAGAGACAACCAAGACATTTTCAATAATTGATAACATAGCACCTTATTTAAGAAAAAAGTATTAATTGCACCTCAAAAATACTTAAATTGGGTGAGATGTTTCTTTGAGTATGTAGATTCTATTTTAGATTTAAAGCTGCCCATCGTGCAGGCAAATGGTCTTTTCTAAACAGAGCATTCGGACTAACATGGGGAAAAATGGAATATTTTTATAAATTCACACATCCCTAAAGGCTGTTAGGTTGTAATTATTACTTGAAATCGCCAGTTGCTCGAAATTTGACCATTATAAATTTTAATATTTGGTTGATAAGAACGCCGTCTTCATTTCTCAAAACCAACTACTTTGTTTCCAAACTGTATGGTGCGCCATCTGTGATCTTTTATCGTTATCATCAATATATTTGTTTGTGTGTGTCAAAAGCACGGTAGTGTGGGTAATGTCTTATTTATTAATTTAATGTACTTTATAAGCATTATTACTGAAAAATATTAGCGTTCTGCACCTGTCCTACACCTAAAACATAAGTGTGCCAAAAATTTATGCTCCTCCGTCGCCGCAATTTTCATAAAAAGTTGTTCAACGTTTTTGCTTCACGTATTAATAGATTAAACCAGAAACCAAACACACTCAAAAAAGATTAAAGATTTGAGCACAGCAAAGCTTTGTCAGATACTATAATAAATCATTATCGAAAAAGTAGTGTCAAGTATCATGACACTGTAACAAGCGGGTAGTGGCCAATAACTAGTGGCCGAGCAGCGCTAGGAGCACATAATTTTAAGGCTCAGCTTGAGAGTACGTTATTTATTGTCCAGTAAATATCAAGTTAAGAGTAGAATTGCTACGTGGATGTACGTAGGGAATTTTTGGAGAAGGTAGTTTCTTAAAGACGTTTTAGGCTATTATGTATTATATTATAAACGCAATTATACGTCTGTCTCTCTGTAACGCTTTCACGGCTAAACCGAAGGATCGGTTTTGATGAAATTTGGTGGATATAGTTAAAGACCCGAGCTCAATATTTTTAAAAAATCAACCCCCAAAGAATATACTTATTGTGCAATAAAAGTTTGTATAAAAATCAAGATTATTTTAAACTGACGAAGTCACGGGTAAACAGCTAGTTTACTCATATATTGGAAGGCACATAGTATAAGGATTTAACATAGCATATAATTTTCATTTAATACAAGAGCAAATTTAATCCATTTTATGTACGTATATACATTTACAGGAGACAAGAAAAGGGTGATAAACTATTTTGTCTTTAATGATTGAATTAGTACAGTTTGCAACTATGTAAAAACACAGTGCGAATTCACCAAATACCAATATTACAAGATTTTCGCCGTAAGCAAGCATTTTGCATTTTCCCCCTGTTGGTCCGGTCTCCTTTACAGAGTAGACGATCTGCCTTCCTACCAGGCATCTCGTAAAATGCGAGCATAGGCTTGCCGTCACTAACACCGTGACATCTGACTGGCTGGTAGAGTTTCGCAGCAATTCGCCCAGATTTCTACTACCGGTTTACCTATTTCTGCCATCATAACACGTCAGTGCTTGCCATTGACGTGTTCCGGTTCGAAGGATAAGATAGTCGGTAAACTAAGTTTGCTAAAGGCTTAGGCCTTAGAGGTCTAAGAGGTCTCCACGCGGCGTGAATTGCATACTATTAGGAAATCAGTCTGCTTGTTTGCCTTTCAATACCATAAAAAAACATAATTTTAATAAGTTAAAAATATTTAATCGTCTGTCCAACATAGCACTATCTAAAATTGACATTCGACTAATAAGATGTTACTCGTCGATAACGTGACAACATTTCACTGGTTGAGAGTTACATTTTAAGCAGTAAAATGTGTGTTCAATGCATGTTTAATTTTTTTGTAGTAACACGGTTATTCTCCGTCTTCCAAACGGTACTTATTAAGCTAAGACAATATTATTACATTCGAGGCGGACCACTTGATAAGAACATCTAGCATAAAAAAATAAAGCCAATTTCTTTTATTTTGGAAATAACAAGATGTGCTCAAAATACTTAGGTCTAAATACAAATTTACTTCAATAGAAATTAAGACTTAAAATGAAAAAAGGAATATCCGACTTTCGTAGCTCCATGAGTCATTCTTTTCGCAATGCTTTGAGGTAGCCGCGCAAGCGTATGTCTTAGTATTTCTCCAGTTTTTTACGCTAAAATTCTTTTTTAGACTGTCTTTGAGAAGATATCTCATATTTAGAATTCCGAAGTCAGGAAAGGAGTTAAGCTATAAGAGCAAAAGCATATTGATTTCCCAAAAGCCATATCGTCAAAGGCCTGATTCAGGTAACTAATTTGCAATAGAATCAAAGCGATTTTAGCACTGAACTGGTACTCATTTTATGTTTTAAAATGCAATTATTTTTTCTTGATTTCTACTTTACTTCTGAAATAAGAATTGTTTTGTTATTTATCATATTCTTAATTTATGCCGACAGCTTCGGAAGCCTGAACATTAGGCCTTGGATATATTTAATACTCCTATTTGAATATTTTTATGTAGTAACATTGTCTTTTAAAGATAATCATAGAGATAGTGGTGATTCTGCTGTGCATATACTAAACTTGTTTTAGGTGTATGCTATCATTTTCAAATAAAACACAAACAAAAGAGATAGGTTTAGATATTTAGATATGTCAGATTAGTTCGAACATGTCAAATTGTTGTTTTTTAGTTTTATCCCAGTCGGGGAAAGGCAAAGGATCTGAGTCCAAACAGCCACGTCTTCCGTATTAATAAATCTTTTTCTTGTATTATATTTTCAATTCATGTCTTCCGTATTAATTTTTTATTTCAGTCATTAGTCACTATTTACAAAGTCATGTCTGGGTCTTGAGTAAAGCGGCGGTCACTTTACACAAGCTCGTCTATGAGATTTGGCGGCAGCGAGAAAATTCACGATACACTAATTTCTTTATGATCATTTCATTTGTGCACTTTCACTAAACAAAATTAAACTAATTCCCACTCAAATTAACTAATTTCACTCAATATAAACACAACATTCAATAACTATGAAAAAATACGGCCATCTTCATTCACGATGGCGTCAAAACTCCCGAACATATCAAATTCTGTTGTTTTTATTTTATTTTTAAAGTTAATTTGCCCCTTTCTGGGGCCGGCCAAGACCTTTAGGCCATGCTGCCACGTCTTCCGTATTAATTATTTCGTCATTAGTCACATGTCTTTCGTATTAACTATTCTTATAAAGTCATTATTTACTTTTTACAAATTCACGTCAGGATCTTGAGTAAAGCGGTGGTCACTTTACACAAGCTCACTTTGGGAGATTTGGCAGCAGCGACGAAATTCACGATACACTAATTTCTTCATGATTATTTCATTTGTGCACTTTCACTGAACAAAATTAAACTAATTTCAACCTAAATTAACTAATTTTACTCATCATTTATACTAAATTCAATAATTATAAAAAAAATTACAACAACTTTCATTCACGATGGCGCCAAAAAAACGTGTGTTGTTTTTTTTTATAATTGTATCTGATTATTATTAGTTAATTTGCTCCTTTCTTGGGCGGGCTAAGGCTACTTTTAGGCCATGCTGCCAATTCCGCCGTTTTTTTAATGGCTAATATGTTGTTAAAGGGGGGGTTTTGCAACCTCACCGTACTATAAAAGCTTCGGTATTATTAAATGTTCTTTTAACTTAGAGATAACCCTTCAGCAGCACGTATTCTCTCTTCGACCGTTGTCGCCAACCTCCAAATTTTGTCGTTTTTAATCCAAGATTTCGAGGAATTGACTTAGGGAAAATCCTTCGTTCCCATCACTAACCACAAAAAGTAAGTTCAACGTATGTATGAAGTCACGATCAAGAGGCAGGTAGGTACACTATACAGATATTATTTTTTAATTTACTAGCCGATTCGACGAACTTCGTATCGCTTAGCTTAGCCGTTAATGGCTACTGACAGTTTGTATGGAAAAAAGTATTATTTTTCCCTTTTTCTTGTTATTTTAATATATTTTGCTTTTATAAGAACTTTCTCCGAACAATGACTAATAACTATCACAACAAAATAAAATAAAATTAGTTCATCTGTAAGATGCGATGACCAGACAAATATGTCTATTAATGTTTCATATTTTATTTGAGGCCCCTATGTAATAACTAAAATTTGGTCAAAATTGACATATCATTTTAGTCAAAATGCTTTACAAACATGAAAAAAAGAAAAGTTTAGATCCGAATAAGTTATTTTTATCATATTTTTTAAATTTTCAACATACAGAATCAGTAGCTCGATTTTATAGAATGTATAGATTTATTATTGTAATTGAAGTAAGTACCTGCAGTAAAATAAGGTACAATAGTGACAGGGTTGCTGAGTTGGCTAAGCCATATAGGGGAGGACAACAGGTATATTCGGTTAGTGCCATTTATAGGCTATTTCTCACTATTGTTTTTGTAATACACAGATATATACACGGCTACTGGATGAGTCTCGGATAAAACGCATATTTTTATAAACTTACTTCAATAAACTTGATGGGAAGAGACAGCTGTCACTAATTACCAACATAGACGTTGTGGTAGGGTCGACTAGCTAAACAGGCACCCCAGTATGTATATAAAAAGACAATAGTGAGCCCTGACGTTATGCCAACAAAAATTGGTAAGAAAATAGTTCCAACTTGGACTCGCTGATGCGTAGCACGCTTTCTTGTATTCCGGTTTCCGTTTTTATATTTCGTTTTAAAATAAATTCTTTCAGGTCTGGGATGTGCTCATTGGAGTAATTTTTTTGTGGAGTAGTTTGTTGTCGCCTCTGTGGTCGAGCGGTCCGGGTGTTGGATTTGACTGCATGAGGTCTCGGGTTCGAATCACGGGTCGGCCAACAAAAAGAAAATTGGATTTTTCCAATTTTCTAAAAAAAAAAGTTGGTCGGGATTGAAAACGTGCCAGGTTGGCGATAGGCTTGCCACCTATCCCATTATAGGACTTAGTATCTTCGGCTAGTCGTGGGTGCCCTAGTTGTGCCTCTGCCTACTTCGGGAATATGGGCGTGAAGATACTTTAATAGGGGTTCTACACAGATAAAAACATTGGTAGTAAGCATTGGTTTGCAACCATGTGGAACGTAGTCTGGACGATGCTTAAAGATGTATTTCATTTGTGTTGAAAAATAAAGAGAGACAATAACAGTCAAATAATTTAAGCACAGTAAAAGTGAAAAAAACGACATCTATTATTTTATCACCATTTTGAATTCTAATAATTTGATAATTATTTTTCACAAGATAGCTAATAATTCTGACACGGTCCCATATACATTTTATTAATTTATTTTTTTTATGTTACAGGAAGGCAAACAAGAAGACGGATTTCCTGATGGTAAGAAATTCACGCCGCCTAGAGACACCAAAAATGGTAATGGCGCATTGCCAACCTGAGGTCAGGATGTTAGGCTTCAAGCAAAAGTATGTTTACCGGCTACCTTACCCTCCGAACCGGAACACGTCATGACGTTATGGCGGCAGGAATAGGTAAGGCGGTGGTACCAATAAGGGCAAGTCGCTGCGAAACTCTACCACCTAGTAATATTCCACTAGTAGTGTTAAGTAATACCTACTTAATAATTTATAAATATTCGTCAATGTTAACAAACATCATCAATGATAGCTCTCAGTCAGTCGGATGATAATAAAATTAATATGGGACAAACTCGGTATCCTTACCTACTTTTATATTAAATTTTTTAAATTACATTAAATTGCTTACGTAGAGGCCGAGTAATCAAGTAACAAAGATACCAGAAAAAAGTAGGATTGAGAACCTCCTAAAGAGGAGAAAAAAGTTGAGTAAAAAAATTGCAAAAAGCCACGAGTCTTTTCCATACTTTATACATCAATGTTACAATACAACTGATGTGGCTTGAGTATTTTGATTGAAAACAGTTCTTAAGTGATGAGTGAATGCGATTCCTTTGTTACCATACGGAGGGTACTTTACGGCTACTTAACATTTTTGAGTAGTTTATTCGTTTTGTTCTTACATTTCCTATGCTTTGCATTTTTTTAGGTTGGGGCGAGAGCTTCATGTTTTCCCGTATTTTTTTATCTGGCTGCAAGTAAGCAAGCATTTTGCAATTTTTCCCGTGTTGGTCCGGGCTCTTTTGCAGAATACATATCGACGGTAAAAAGGATATAAGGTATAAGCGCCAAAAACCAAATTGTTCAGGAAAACAGTTTTAAATTTGAAATGAGAGAAAAATGTACATAACATTTGTATTTATTGTCATCTGACGAAAATGGAAAGAGCAGTAGAAAGATAAAAAATCAAAGCATTAATTGACATTATGTTTTGTTTGATTTGACACGATTTGGCATTGTTTTATGTCGCTTAGAACGATTGGTATTATTTTTATTTAAGGTAATTGGGCACAAGCAACAAAATTGTTAAATAATTGAAATGGGTAAAGAAGACTAAAGTACATTTGATATTCCAGTATTAAGAGGTAGTATAGAATAAGCCACGTGACTGTAAAATAAATTAAAAGAGTAAAGATGGATTTGTAATAATTTGAGTCATAACGCATAAAGGTAAAAGAGTATAAGAAACAATGCGTAGTAAAAATAGAGAGAAGTTGTTACACATAAGCGACAACGTAAACTACTTGAAAAGAAAGGTAATGTGGTATTTCCACGTAACCAGATTTCTCTATCAAGTGAAATAGAAAAAAAAACCTGCATACGTTATTATCTGGGCAAATAGAAACGTGGACTAAAGATTACATGTTACACAATAATATTTTAATCACAAACAACTTAATTATTCATCGTAATAAAAGTTAATCTATACTAATATTATAAAGCTGAAGAGTTTGTTTGTTTGAACGCGCTAATCTCAGGAGGTACTGGTCCGATTTGAAAAATTATTTTAGTGTTAGATAGCCAATTTAATGAGGAAGGCTATAGGCTATATTCTACGCAGACGAAGTCGCGGGTGGAAGCTAGTCAACTATAAACACCCAAAGAATATGACGTATACTTAACATCGTTTCTTGGTGCACACAAATTGAGTTAGAATCCTTAGATTAAGCCAATAAAAGATAAAAGCCAATTCATGAATTATCAATGTAAAGCAATACGGCATAAGCGGCAGAGACATATTAAAATAATATGTGATAGTAGGGTATAATGACACTTCATCGTGAAATTTTGTTTTGATAATTGTGTATAAGCGACAACCATATTGCAAATTTGTGAAAGGTAGTAAGGTATAACCGACGTTCATTGATTTTGACGACGAAGGTAAAGGGGTATTAGCTCCAGCGTTCAAAATAGTCGTTTGGTGGTAGAGAGCCGTAAGCACCTGGAATCTTTGAGCAAGTTAGAAGTAAAACTACCGTAGTGACTATATGCCAAAAAGATGCGATTTTTACATGGGTGCAAGCACCTTAGTGTTAAAATAAGTGTAAAGTTTGGTCGGTTACACAATGTGACACTTCGAAAACGCAATTTTTTGTCTGGGCATAAGTGACAAAAATGTCGTCGTGCAGCCATGGGAGTAAGCGCATTTAAAAGAGCGTATTTTTTTAAGTAGGATGACATTCATAGCTCATTTTCGACGAAAATGTCGCTTATGCCTTATTACCTTTTTACCGTCGATATCTTCCTTCCTGCCAGGCAATTCGCAACAGGCGTGCATAGTCTTATCGTCACTAGCACATGGCAGCAAACTAGGTGGTGAAGTTTCGCAGTGATTCCCTCGGATTTTTACCACTGCCTTACTCATTCCTGCCACCATAATGTCAGTGCTTGCCGTTGACGTGTTCCGATTCGGAGAATAAGGTAGTCGGTAAACCTACTTTTGCTCGGGGCCTAACATTCCGGCCCTAAGTTTGGCAACGCACCATTGACACCTTTGGTGTCTCTACGTGTCGTGCATTTTCTACCATCAGGAAATGCGTCTGCCTTCTAATATCATAAAAAAATGTCTGATCTAAAAACTAAACAGTATCTTTTCTTTCGATCTTTGGAAATCTATATACGAGAGCACTAACCTTATTGAGGCGTGAGAAACATATCAGGGGTTCCAATAAGGAGCATTTTTGCAGGCCCGTTTAATTTGACTGCAGTAGTGAAATAATCTACCAATGTTAATCAAGATTTTTGTCTTAAATTGGATGTAGAAAAAGACAATATTCAAGCATTTAGACATAAAAAAATATTAATCCCTGAAGGAGTAGCAAAGGTACCAACAGCTAGGGCTATTTCCTTAATCAACTATTAGCTAAAGACACTAGTCCTATATTATGTTAGCTGGCACAGTTATGGCCAACCAGATACTTATTCAATCCCGGGGCGAAGTTATTTTAATAAAAAATTGAAAAAACTTATTCAGAGGAATCGAATCCGGGACTTCAGGTAGTCAACAATATTGGACCACTATCACAGAGGCTATCGCCTTTTAGGTTTATAAAAACAATTATTTTTGCATTATTATATCTGAATTGTTCATTAAGTAATATAATATTAAAATAATTTTATTAAAACATTTCAAAAAATACCGGTTCAAAAACAGATGTCCAGAGAAAAAACTATACATTCTTTTGTATCCATTTGTACCCTGAACACTCCCCTGTTTTATTATTTTTTAAAAGGGTTCCCTGGGCGGGCACTTCCGTTCCTGGTATTCATGTAGTGGGGTTCGATTCCTTTTAGTTTTTTGTTAAAAATGCGACACTTTAGGCGACGTAGGCGGGTTTTGCGCATATGCCGTTTTTTATTCCGTTCATATTTTTTACTTACTTTTTAAGTAAATTATAAAGTGTTTTGATGGTTTTGATAAGTTTTTCTTTATTGTAGGATGAATTTGCAAATTAATTTCTTAAAACAAGTAATATGTAATGAAATGTAAATGTGGTTATGGTTATGGTCCATAAATGTTATGATTATTATATGGTAAAAGTTATGACATCATGTTCATCACACAAATGTCTGTCTCTGTCGGAAATCACACCCGTACTTCGGTTGTTTAGTGAAGGTAGGCATGTAACGCTGACCTATCGACCAACGATGCGGTCTTTAGAATACTTTTGTTATGGTACTAGGTGGTTGAGTTTCACAGCGACTCGCCCGGATTGGTACCACCGCCTTACCTATTCCTGCCGCCATAACGTCATGACGTGTTCCGGTTCGGAGGGTAAGGTAGCCGGTAAACTTATTTTTGCTCGAAGCCTAACATCCTGATCTCAGGTTGGCAACGCACCATTACCATCTTAGGTGTCTCTAGGCGGCGTGAATTTCTTACCATCAGGAAATCGGTCTGCTTGTTTGCCTTCCTATAACATAAAAAAAATGGTTTTGACAAGTTTATTTTTCCATTATAGGAAGACAGATTATTTTTTTAAAAATAAATTATGTATTGTAAAAAATAATAGGCCCCTAGGTTCCACGGACGCTAACGGTGCGTTATCAACTTGAGCTTAGGATATTATATTTTATCTAACCTAGTCGACTCGACGATCTTTGTTTACCTGGTACTCGATACCCTCTGTCTACTGCAGTCGAGACTTGGCGTAAAAATATGAATTAAAAGATGATCTATGTATTCAAACATTTCTCTACACTCTAATTTCTAGTTATTTACATTTTACTCTATGCTGTTGTTATATCTGTTATTTCCAATCTACCAAACAAAATCGGACTACGAGTTACTCGTACCCCTCTCCCACAGGAACCCTTTAGTGAGCGGGACAAAAAGTATTTTATAACCTTTTCCGAAACATAAGGTACCTAATAGTCAAACTTCGTTACAATCGGTTCAGTACAATCAGCGTGAATCATCATGATACAGACAGACAGATAAGCAGGGTTTTGGTAGACAAAAAACAAATCGAAAAATGCTACAAATGTATTCTGCTGCCTGTATTTAATATCTTAAATGTACAGAACTCCCTTTTCTACAGTTTTATTTTAAGTAAAGATGATTATCTTTATATAAATATATATAAATAAAATTCTTGTGTCACAATGTTAGTTACCGTACTCCTCCGAAACGGCTTTACCGATTTTCACAAAATTTTATATGCATATTTAGTTGGTTTGAGAATCAACTACTATCAATTTTTCATACCACTAAGTGATAAGGGTGACTCTCCCTAATTTTTAAACTAAAATTACAAAGTTACATTAATAAAAAATAGCAGAACAACGGCTGCTGGGTCAGCTAGTAAATAAATAAATATCTATAAATGCTACACAAATTAAGACAGATTACATAAACCACAAAGTAAGCAACTTCTATGATTGTGTTATGGGTGTTAGTCAACCATTCTTATACATAAAAATACTTAAGTAGATACCAGAATATATTAACTAAATACCCAGACCTGAAAACTCAGAAATCTAAATGTTTATCAATACATAAAATACTTAAATAGATACCAGAATAAATTTAATAAACACCCAGAATTGTAAACGCAGACATTTAAATGTTTCACACACAAATGTCTGCCCCGTCGGGAATCGAACCCGACCCCCACGGTTGGTCGGTGAAGTTAGGCGTGTATGCTAGCTCTCGACCAAAGAGGCGGCCATGAAATATAGTTGTCTTACTCCCCTCTACCGTACCATGACAATTGTTAAACATTTTAAAATTTATTTTCCTCTGAATCTGAAAAGGATGTTCCCTAAACTTTGCACGTAAAAAGTTGGTTCTTGAAATAAAAAAAATAACACTTGATATTAGAACCAAATACATAATACATATATTTTATAAGTATTGACCTTATCGTCTAGGCCACAAGGTTTAAAAACATATGCGACAAATATACAATACTTATAATTACTACTAATCTTTTACTTATAATCAAAAAACATACGTTAATTAACATTTAATCTGTCATTTAGTTACAATTTTGTATAACAAACTAGCTGTTTCGGCGAAGTCCATTCCCACCCGTACAGTAAAAAGGTATTTGGAAAGCATTAAAATTAAGTTTTTCCTGGTTTCCTAGCAGTCGAACGAGATGAAAAGTATCATCTGTCCATTTCATGGTTCTAATAAACCTCCTTAAAAATTTTCAGCCAAATCTCTTCAGTAATAAATAAACGTAAAACGTTGACTTAATGACTGATTAAAATATTGATATCGCCTCTGTGGTCTAGCGGTTCAGTTGTTGGACTTGACTGCATGAGGTCCTGGGTTCGAATCCCGGGTCGGGTTACAAAAGAAAATTGGGTTTTTCCAATTTTCTAATAAAAAAAAAATGTTGCTCGAGATAGGATATGTGCCCGGTTGGCGATAGGCTTGCCACCTATCACATTGTAGGACTTAGTATCTTCGGCTAGTCGTGGGTACCCTGGTTGTGCCTCCGCCTACCTCTTCAGGGATATGGGCGTGAAGATACTTTTTTTTAATATTGATATTTCTGAGTGCAGTCGTAAACCTTGACGAGAATTGAAAGTTATTAATACAACCATTATTTAAAAACGTACTATTTCACCTTATTTTCGTGTTCTACGTCATATCATGAAAGTGTTAATGCTAAATTTTATTTTATCATCATAGTATAAAACAAAATCGCTTACTTTGTCCCTATTTCAATTTGTATGCTTAAATCTTTAAAACTACGCAACGGATTTTGATGCGGTTTTTTTCATAGATAAAATAATTAAAGAGGAAGGTTATATGTTTA
>NJDD01002273.1:259496-335898 GCA_002245505.1 Calephelis nemesis | reverse complement strand
TCATTTTTTCCTAACGCGCCAAAAGAAGTATAACTTCAATAATAATATCTCGGGCTGAGCACTCTGCTCGGCCCACAAAGCCCGGTAAATGTGTCTATGATGTCTATATACCCCTGTCGTCTCTTATCATTAGAGATGCCGTTTGCTTGTTCACTGTATTATCACTTAAAAATATACTACACTACTACACTACTTAAAAATATATATTAACCAGCCGACCTGGCGAACTTCGTATCGCTTGACACTAACAGCTACAATCAGTGAATTAAAGCATTATTTTTCCCATTATTCCTGAGATTTTCCCAATTTTTTAAAATATTTATCACACAAACGGCTGGTTACGAGAATCGAACCTGCGCCTCACGGTTAGTCGGTGGAGTTAGGCATGTACACTAGCCTCTTGACCAACGATGCGGTCTTAGTCAACTCATCAGTAAAGCAGTTTAGACATCTGTGCCGGTGAACTTCGTTCCACCCGCTCAAACTGAACTCTATGGGAAAAGTCAAAATGTTGTTATGCCTTGTTTTTTCGCAGTAGAACGAGATAAAAAGTATGCTATGTTCGGCTCCTGGTTCTAAACTAAACTTTTATTAAGTTTCAGCCAAATCGGCTAAGCCGTTCATGAGTTATAAATATTTTAACTAACACGACTTTCTTTTAAACATGTATTTGTGTTGGTTGCTCCAATCCGTCTTAGAACCGCATTCAAATAATTCCATAGTCTCAGTGGTCTCCAACACCAGTATATTCACGTGCTTAAGTATCCTCCGCCATTACCAAGCACATGCTTCAGCACATAAGGCATACCCACAAAAAACAACAATCCTTTTGTCCTCGCCGCTTTATAAAAAACAACGCCATCTGTAGGACATTTCAATAAAGGAACAGATAATTGGCAGTCGATCACCATTTTAATTACTAAAGTCGTTTTTCTTTTTCTTTTTTTTGAAACGGCTAATGTGTTGCTAACCTCGCGGTTTTTACTTCACCGGACTGTTACGGTTTTCTTGTAACCCGGGCCTTTACATATCTAAAAAATCGCCTCTGTGGTCTAGCGGTTCAGGTGTTGGACTTGACTTCATGCGGTCCCGGGTTTGATTCCAGGGTTGGGCAACAAAAAGAAAATTTGATTTTTCCAATTTTCTTATAAAAAAAAATGTTGTTCGGTATTGGATATGTACCGATAGGCGATAGGGCACGTATGATATTGGAGGATTCAGTGTCATCGGCTAGTCGTGGGTGATGTGTTTGTACCTTTGCCTTCCTCTTCGTAGAGATGGGCGTGAAGATACTTTACGTTTTATTTCCTTTAAAAAAATGCTGAAATGTCATAGTATCGTTTGGTTCAAACGAGTTAGACAAGACCCAGATTCGATTCTGTGCAGTTATAGGATCCCATTAATGGCCAATGTTACAGGTTTTTTTAGATTTTATTCTTTTTTTAAATTAACTTAGTTTTAAGTTATTTTTAAACTTAGTATTGTTTATTGTCAAACAAGTTGTTTTAAATATTTCATTTTCTTTTTTAACCTTGTGTTAATGGCGTCGGTATGTGATAACGCCAACGACTGCTAATAGAAATCTAGTATCTATTTGCCTACATTATTTCTATTTTATCATCAAAATTGGTTCGGAGTATCCCACTGTAGCAAACAGTTATAACTATGTATTTTGGAAGTACGACAGCTTTATTTATTTCTATCACAATGCTCGCTCTTATAGTGTTCTAAGCTAGAGGGTAGCGTAGCCGGAGATAGCGACACATTAGTAATATCTATTATGTCTGCAGGCGACAATTGTCTCTTTTTTTAAATGACTAATATATTGCTAACCTCGCGGTTTTTACTACTTCACCGGACTATTACAATTGTCTCTTTTCATCAAGGGAGCTTGCTTATTCGTTAAAAAACAAATCAGTGGTATCTCACTCTGTCTGAACTAAATTTGTGCAGTCGTAGAAGTATATTTTGATGTACCTAGTAGTAAGAACTATTTTCTACTAAAACCACTAGGTTAGCAACATATTAGCCATTCATAAAAAAAAACCGAGGGCCATAGAATACTCATGTAATTTTTGATTATTTTTGTAGAGGCTTGAAGTCAGATGAAGTTGAAAAAAACACTGCGTTAGCAACACATTAGCCATTCAAAAAAAACAAACCATTTTAATAGAATACGCCATTTTTTGATTAATTTTGTGGAGGTTTAAAGTTAGGTGAAATTGTAAAAACTGCTAGGTTAGCAACATAGCCATTCAAAAAAAGACCAGGAGCCTTAGAATACTAATGCAAATACTTAATAATTTTCTTGTTGATAACATACTTTTATGTTGAATATTTTAACACAGGCGGTTAACAAAATGGATCTTTTTGTGTACAGAAAAATCCCACTTTGGGTTAACTGACCTGGGGTTAGATTCAGTCAGGTCAAAATCGATCTGAAAACCTCATGTAATTATCACGAACATCGAACCATTTGACCATAGAAACCCATAATACTACTCGTATAATATACTCACAATATTATTCGAATTTATTTATTACTATTTATTAAATTTATTTCTTATTAGTTGTTTGTAAGCGACTTCGTCTGCTTAGAATAGCGACTATATTTATACAAACTTTCAACCCCTATTAAAGTCGCTTCAGCGATCTAGCCGTGAAAGAGTAACAAACCGACAGACAGACAGACTTTCGTATTTATAATATTAAGTATCGATTTGTGTAATTTGTCAAGAGATATTTATTTTATTGGGGATGAAATGCCCAAAGAGGTAGGCAGAGACACAACCAGGGAACCCACAAGGGCCACAACTATCCGAAGACTCCATGTTCCAAAATGTAATAGGCGACAAACCAATCACCAACCGTGCATATATGTAATACCTTGCAACGGTGCTTTTATTAGAAAATTAAGAAAAAAACAATTTTTTCACCAGTCACGGGTATCGAACCCTCAACCTCATGAAGTCGAGTCCAACAACCGGACAGCTAGATAACAGAGGCGATATTTATCATTTATTAATCATCTACCATATTTGGTATACGGGTATGCAGAGAATTGAGTTAATTAATTATGTTGAAGTTTTATGTAGACTTTCTAAGATTTTTCACGTATTATTTCTAGAACTCGTCTAACTTTATAGCAAAGAACAGAATCCTGCTGGTGACGTTCATTTGAATATTGTCAGCTTTGACTGTTAAGCATAGTGCACACAGTCGTGTTGCGAACAGGTGTACCATTAAAAAATAATTATAACTGTTATTAAAAAATAATATAATAATAATAATAAATATTCCTGTCCAAAACACACGAATTGAATCTAACCCCAAAGTAAGCAAATTATATGCTTGTGTTATGGGTATTAGTCAACGATTGTAATACATAGAAATACTGAAATAGATACCAGAATATATTTAATTAACACCCAGACCCGGAAATGCAGACATCTAAATGTTCATCATACAAATGCCTGCCCCCGTCGGTAATCGAACCCGAGCCTCGCGTTTGGTCGAGGTAGTTAAGCTTGTACGTTAGCCACACGACCAACGAGGCGGTCAGAAATAATAATACATACATATATATAATGTTACATAAACATATTAGAAATAATAATACATAACATAATAAAAACGCAACAAAGTAAAATAGTATTGACATATTATTATTCAATTATACTTCAACTTACACTTTTAGGAACTTTATGGTAAAATTCAGTAGAATTTTATTTGATTAAGATTAAGATTAAAAATAATTGAAAAAATAATTTTCCCAAACTATTCTATCACGCAGTTGTCATGTGTGTTTGTTATGGAAACGGTAGAAAAACGGGCCTACAGACATCCTGATGATAAGAAATACATATTATTTACTGATATCAAAGGTAGTAATGATGCGTTGTCAACCTAACTTAAGATGCCTTTTGAGTAGGTAAGTAATTTTCCGGATACAGTTAAGTGTTTATAAAAATTTTAAGAAAACTACTAAGTTGTAAAATTATAATTGTAAATAATCGATTTTGTATGTTTATAGTGATAAATAACAAATAATGACTGTTAAAGTTATGATAGGGTGAGATTTTTTGATACAATTATTTTCAATTTAAAGAAGATCTGTACACCGTGCTAATAATTTTCATATTTCTAATAGAACTAAATGTACATAATATTTGGCATATTATATAAATTGAATATTTTTATAGCAAAGGCAGTCCTAATGTGAAAACAGTTGTGGAAATGAAATGTGTAAACTTAATACCATATCAAAAACCACTCATCCAAGAGTGTACACTAAGCTTAAGCCTATCTAAATTCCAATACAAGAATGACAAATTGGTTCGCGCTCTCGGTATGCAAATGCGCTGGCGCTGGTTCGGCTTTCTTGTTCACAACCTGTCGTCTTCAAGTGGTATTCGTTTGAGGCTGCATTTCTTACTCTAAAAGGACACTTTTCTTGGAGACGAAGCTAGACATAATCGCGGTATTACAGTGTCCTTTCTGTCGTATAATGATAAAATTGTATGTGAACTTAATTTATGTCATTTAGGTGTGCATTTCAATTGAAATAATAAATTACCACTTAATTAGTTGATTGGTTAGTGACGTTGATTAGGCGATAGGGCTATGGTTCGATTACATGAGTCGATAGGGATAAACACGTTTAGTGTCAACTAAATGTCTACTTATAGTTACAACTACACTATACTATACTACAACACATTTAGCATCCTGGGCTTCCCAGGGATGCTAAATGTGTTGTCACTCCAGCTTTACAAACATACTTGATCATATGAGCATCCTTCTGATAGCGGACCATAGATGACTTATATTTAAAAGTTTCTGAACCTCTTTCTGCACTTAAATATCATACTCAAATCTTAAGATTTTTAAATATCCACTTAATGACATGAATAAGTGCGTGCGTCAGATTTAATCTAATATGTTCGATTATATTTTTAAGATAAAAAAGTAACTTACTACTATAGTTTTACCTAGGTACACGATAGGTACCTTTGAATAGGTTTAAAGAATTTATTTCTCAAAAAGAATATTACATTTATTTACATTGAGAAACAATATTTTCTTACATGTTTCACATATTTTCACTTCTCGGGACACAGTGAAACACACAGTTTTTTAACTTTTAGTTACTGTTTAGTTTTACTGAACTTTTTAGTAACAGTAATAGTAGTCATAAAACACTTTTTCGTTTGATATTTAAACTTAGTTACATTACTTAAAAATATAAGGGTATTCTCAAAAATATGGCAATACTTGTCCGAAACGAGTTATTAGACTCGGCCGGTCACAGATCACAAGTATAAAATACTGGATGTGTCTATTTAATTTATTTATCTTGTTAAATTTACTGATACTAGAAAAATTAAAGGATATTACAGAGATCATGGTCCTTTTATGGTATTTAAATTACAATAAAAAGGGAAGAAAATAAAAGAAGAGGCTGTGCTATGTAAGGTTAAAGGATTTCATATGTAAGGTTAAAGATGTTTAACCAAGGTACAATGTATTTCCTCTATTTGAATCTGACACGCCTAAGTAACTACTAAAATCCCGTCTTGGTCTCCCCTAATATTATTGTAATGTATTTTTGGGATCTAAACAAGGAACTTTTAGTCCTAAGAAATAGGCGTGACCTTTAAAGATACTTATTAACCCATTTGCTTTTTCCGGCTAATCTAATCTTCAGAACTTAAACACAACATTGACGGGCATTGAAATGTCGACAAAAAGTAAGCTGCATGTACCAATCTGGGCGATTTGTTCCAAAGCTCCTTTCGAAAGGAAAAGGTTTCTGCCTTATTCCCCTTTTCAGATTAAATTTAAGCGCAGTGAAACACCAAAAACCTGACTGCGATTTCAATGAATATAAGTAGTTACTGAAATGTATATCTAAGTACGTAAAAGTTGAATATTTTCGTCGATTTGACTGCAATACCACCATCAGATCCAGATTTGACGGCAATTGGACCACTTCGGAAGTATATCGACTTTCAGAATAAAAGCGATTTTTTTAATTGTTCCAGAAAAGCCGGAGATATTGTTATATTTTATGCACATAAAAATAAATATCGCGTCTGTGGTCTAGCAATTCAGTTGTTGGACTTGACTGCATGAGGTCCCGGGTTTGAATCCCGGGTTTCAATCACGAAAAGAAAATTGGGTTTTTCCAATTTTCTAATAAAAAAATATGTTGCTCGGGATAGGATATGTGCCCGGTTGGCGATAGGCTTGCCACTTATCACATTGTGGGACTTAGTATCTTCGGCTAGTCGTGGGTGCTCTGGCTGTATTGTGCCTCTGCCTACCTCTTCGGGGATATGGGCGTGAAGATACTTTTAAAAATAAATATAAGAGCGGAACATATAACCCCCTCCATTTTGAAAGACGTGTAAAATCTTAGTTTCGGTTATCCTTTTATGGCTTGGCCTTTACCTGTTACAGTTAGATATATTTGTCTGAGATGAAATGAATGTCGCAACACAAATATGAACTCACTGGTAGTAGAGCGATGTGCAGCAACTTGCCCGGGTAGTTATTCACCGCCCTACCTATTCCTGCCGTCATAATTATAGCAGTGTTCCAGGCTGGAGGGTAGGGTAGCCTTTAGACTTGCACAATAGGCCTAACATCCTGTTTACAGGACGGTGACGTACCTATAACATCTATAGTGTATAGATGTTACCACGGTTATCTCTTACCATCAGGAGAGCTGTGTGCTTTCTCGCTGACTTTTTATATAAAAAGAGCATTAAGGAAACTACTAACTTTTCAAAATGGTACACTCACACAAACATACGCATCGACGAGGCCCATAAGCGGTTTTCGCGGTGCAGCAGTAGCGAGTGTCGCATCTATACATGTGACCACGTTGTTAGGTATTTCCATGTTTTTCAAAACACGAGCGTATTCATCTTTTGCTGGGACGAACCGACAATGAGATTACCTACTTACATTATTTGAAAACTACGTAATTGTAGCAATTTGAATTATAAAAAATATCATGACAACCCTACTAATTCATGGTGTGTGGGTAAGTATTTTGATTTTGTATCTGTACGTGACCATATGAAAGTTATTTGTGCCAGTAGGTAAATTTAGATACAAATAAATTCAATGAATCCGATAAAATAGTTTATTTACAATTAAGTAAATGTTAGTAATTGGCCAGTATTGTGTTCAAGAGTACTCAAAGTGACATGATCGATTCCGATTTCCAATATTGTATGGACCGAGTTTCAAGAGTAACCCTACAGGAGTATCGATACCATTACTGGTAATTTTTTCTTTAGAGTTAAAGTTTTCTTTAGAGACTGAGTTTAAATTAACTTTCGAGTTGTCGATACATGTTCATGCTAAAGGTATTGTTTTACTAACGGCCAATGTTAATAATATATCTCTAAATATGGATTTCAAGCAATCTAGATATCTGCGTATCCGCCGGCCTATCAAACACCTAATTGCCATAGTTATCCTGTCCACAGATAAGTTATTGGCAAGCGACAACATAAAAATGGATCAAAATATCAATCTTGTACAGCAAGTTTTGGATTAGGATTGATTATTAATATTGGCCGTAATAGAATAAGTTAAGCAATGGCTCCACCAAATCAGTATTTATCATTGCTACCACAACAACGTCAGCGTCAACCATATCTAGACACACGGCAGTGTGTCCGCCGAGTTCGAGCAAAACAAAAGCGACACACCGGCCGTGGGTTATTATATGACACGAACCATTTCGGGCAAATTTCGATCCCAAATAACTCAAAATCAATTTTATCTACGCATATGAAATTTCTAGTATCTGTTGAGACATCTAAAATACAACATTTCATTAATTATTGTAGTTCTTAAGATATTGACGTCAGAAAATCGCTATTTTTACTATACACTCACTGACTGACTTACTCATTCATCAAAAACCTAGACCACTTCCAATGGTCGTGTTGAATGGAAATTTGGCATGGAGGTAGGTCTTTAGGTCAAGGTAAAGAGAAAAATCTGAAAATGGCCAAGTGTGAGTCAGTTTCAAAAATAATTAAGCTGTAAATTTATACCCCTAAGGAACTAAAACGAACTAAATGGATCTATCTTCCAATAGTCGTACCAACCTGAAATTCGTTACGAAGATTTGTATTTAGTCAAATTAAAGTAAAAATTTTGATGCACTTTAAGTATGGAGCGAAAATGAATAAATAATAAGTGAGTACTGTGGTCTAGCGGCTCAGGTGTTGGACTTGACTGCCTGAGGTCCCGGGTTTGAATCCCGGGTCGGGCAACAAAAAGAAAATGTGGTTTTTCCAATTTTCTAATAAAAAAAAATGTTGCTCGGGGTTGGATATGTGCCCGGTTGGCGATAGGCTTGCCACTTATTACATTGTGGGACTTAGTGTATTCGGCTAGTCGTCAGTGCACTGGTTGTGCCTCTGCCTACCTCTTCCGGGATATGGGCGTGAAGATACTTTAAGTACTTATTAAGGTGTATACATGTATACCCAGATTACTGATAAATGCGCCCGACACAAGACAAACTTCTTTGCTTGTCTGTCCGGGAATCGAACCCGCGATGGCAGACGGCGTGCAAAGCAGGGTCACTACCAAATCAATACCTATGCGCTAAATCCACAGTTAAAAATTAAATTTTACGATCGGTTTCACGATCATAGTGTGGTCAAAGATTAACTAATTGTGAGATGCCACTGCACTACACTGTCCACCACAACACAATAGGCCACCAATTATAATGCTGGTAGGTAGCATGTATGTATGTTGTTGTTGTTTTAACTATTTGTAAGTAAGTATACTTTATAGGTGTACAGAGATTATTTATTGTATACTCGCACGTATAAATTGAAAATAAAATAAGCAACCTTACAAAATTAAAGAAAATCCCACCCAAAACATAAATGTGAAAGGCTGCCAAGATCGATAATATGGGAATGCTTTGCCTGTAAAAGAAGTGAGATCAAAACTCCAAGTTCCATACACATACCTCAGTTAAAAATTAACTTGGAACTTCTTACTTATTTTGATCTCACTTCTTTTATAGGCGGAGCATTCCCATATTATCGAACTTGGCAGCCTTTCACATTTATGTTTTGGGTGGGATTCATTTAGTGTCAAATCAGCAACGCACCATTACCATCTTTACTGTCCATTTTCGCTATGTATTTCTTACTCGTTACTGTCAAATGTACTATTTTATTGTTTTCGACGATGCAGAAAATTCCTTAGGTCTGTTACAATAAAAAAACAAAATCTTTTTAAATTTTTTATTTTGACAAAAGAAATTAATTCATTTTTTCCGCTTTCCTTATATTACATAGTTATAAAGTAATTATTCTATCTATACTATATGTATATTTCAATTTCTCTATATATTACAAATATATTTACAAAACATTTCATAGTCCCTACTACATACTATAGTTTATTTTTAACACTAAAATGCTGGAAAATTTATTAAAAGAAAAAAAATGTAAATTATTATTCAGATGGTGTACATATACGTGCATAAATTAATGTATAATTCAAAACGTTTATGTAATTTAAATTACAAATAAATAACAGAGTCGTTCAGCAACAACATTCTGTATAAATGTAAAGAAAACTCAAATATTAACTTACCATTTATATGAATGTAATAGAATAGAAAATATTTTATTTTACATAGGCCATTTATGTGTTGTTGAGCATCAAATGAACTATAACAAGTTTTTTTACATACATACATACATATCTTCACGCCAAGTCCGTTACGGGGTAGACAGAGAGTATCGAGTGCCAGACCTCACGATCCTGACAAACCTGTCTTGCTTCCTTTACATTCATTACCCTTTTCATACAAACACGCCGGTTTCGGAGACTCTTGACACCACCCTCGGATAATATCCGATTGATCTGATCGTGAAATGTCAGCATTAGTCTCCCCGGGTACCTACGACCATCCACATTCGCATTGTATATCTGCTTTGTCAATTTTTCATCTGTCATTCTTTCCACATGACCGAACCAGCGGAGCATGCCCTTTCGCATTATAACACTAACACTTTCTTTCAATTTTTTTATTTTACGAAATCTACAGACAAAGATTTATTTGATGTTATGATTGTAGTTAGTAGTGATACAATTTGAAAAAAAGTTTTCACCGCCTCGATTTTCATTTGTATAACGGCGCTTATACACGGATCGATGAAACTCGGGTTTAATTCCTAGGAGGCAGGCATTTGCGTTATAAACATAGATTATCTATAAAAAGTCAAGCTTTTCCTTTTTTCTATGTACTATCACAGATGTAACATATTTTTTTTACTTTTGACAAAAATCAATGTCTGACCAGAAATATTTATTTATGTCTGACTTCAGGTTTTGTAATTTTTGTTAATCTACAACTCGTCACTATAAACTATATATCTATGATCTCTATTTCACAAAAAAACAATAAAAAATAATAAAAGTTTTACTTACTCACATTTTAGTGGAGTAACTCTTATAAAAATAAACTATAGCACGTATTTCAGTTTATTTGCAAAAGAAATAAAAAAACAGATGCTTAAATAAAATCGCAACCAGAACACAACATTCGCACAAAAAAGGAGAAAATCTTCAAACTTATAATTATTTATCACAAGACTGGTTTGTGGCCCGTTTGTATTTTAATCAATGTGTTTCTAATACTACAGATATGTTTAATATACATATATATGAATGATGTATCGAACCAAGGAATATAAAAATGATTCTGGGTTAATGTTTTTTTTTATCTGATATAATTAATCGTAGACAAGAAAAAAAACATATGAAATTAAATTCTATCTAAGATTTTTGTATCTGTGATAATACGTATCTGTAGTAATAATAAATCATTGTTGACAGCTAAATAAATAAGAAATTGGGTTAAAGCTTAATCTTATTCTTACTTTTGTAACAACCGCCTTTGAAAATAAATAATTTATTTTATTTTCTGTATTAATGTAAGAAAAAAAGCAATTTTAGCACTAAAAGTATAAAAAACTTCAAGTAGTATAAAATCACCATTGGCAGTTGTAGTTTATAAGGCGATCTTTAGACGATCAATTTAGTATCATTCTGTAGTGTTAATTTCTCAAAACATATGGTAAAGGCTAAAGCATTGGAAAGAGACAAGTAGTTTTTCAAAATATGTTTTTTGTATATATTTCGAGGAAAACATTAGCATCTTCAGCAAAATTAATAATTTAGTACAAACATGTTTTTAATTTCAAATTTGTAAGGCTCTATAATTTTAACATAAGACTGACAATATTGGCGAGGTTATAATATAGGTTTATCATATCATTTAACAAATTGAATAGTGAAAGACATTCTGTAAATTATTCTAATGTTGTATAATTTAAGTTTAAGTGGTTAAGATGATAAAACCTTACACATTTTACATCACACAATAGTTCAGTAGAGCTTTGCTCAGTATTAAGAAAATTGATCGTCTAAAAACGTCTTAACGTTTGAAGGGAATTTCATTTCTTACACCACTTATTAACCCTTCAATGTACACTGGAAACAAAATCGGTGACCAAGCGAAGTCGACATATCCCATTTAGAAAATTATAATTATTGCACAATTTATATAACAATATTTAAGAATACATAACATTTATGTATTATCCAACTACAATATGTACATAAAGAAGTATTACCATTGACATATATATACATCAGTCAAATACTTTTAAATTGATTTAATGGCAAACAAATGTATATGTATATAGAATAACGATAAATAGTCTTGGCCACCGATAATTTTCTAATACTTATTCATTTACAATAAACATTTTATCCTACAGTTAATAAAAATGTACAACGATTTAGGTATTAAATATTCTTAACAAATATCTTGGTTGTGCTATGTCTTGAGACACATTTGTGAAGGCTTGAGGCCATTTAATATAAACTATACTTGCATTTTTTATATTTATCGTTTTCTTTCTCTTTTCCCGTTACACGGCAGGCCAGACCCTGTTGACAAACAATTTTTTCAATTAATAATCAATACAAAATAATTGTATTTCAATTTAAATTTTGATTTTTTAAATAACGAACTAACACTTATGATGACAATGTCTGTCGTTTTAGTTTTTGTTGGAGAAAATAAAAGCTACATTTGTGTGCCATTATAATCAATTGTTATCTCTACTTTTAGCTAAAATTAAGACCATATAATGTATAAACGGAAACACTATGGTAGATACGGTAAGACAAACCTGAGATCTACTTAAAATAAAAAATGCGGAAGTTATTAACAAACTGCCACCTTTTTTCAATATTTTAAAATCATTGATGAAATAGTATCATTCATAAAACAGTTTTTGCTACAAAATATAGTTACACTTATCTATGTTTATTTTACACTACTTTTGCTTTCTTCCACCGTGTATTATAGTAATTAACTTCTCCAGCAGGAAACAATTAAAATGGGTGAATAAAAAAGAACATCTCTCTTTTGTTTTAATCTCGCTAATTTAAAATGTTAAAATTCATTAGAATTGGCTAATTAGTTTAGGCGAGAAAACGGAACACATGAACGAACATACACACTTTCACATGTATAACATTGATGGGGATTACATAAAATCTGTAAATTTTTACATATCCATTTAAGTATTAATCGAAGAGATCATAATAATTGTCTTCTTAATAAATTATTATAATTGCGTTTTACGAAAGTTCAGATGCAGGTGGAAGTTCAAGTGCAGGTGGAAGGTAATAAAATATAGTTTAAACTGTACATTCAGTAGTAATTTATAACAACTGTATCTCCCTTGAACAACAAATTATTATAAATTTTATACTTTAAATTAATTACGTTTTTGTACATTTGGGTGTTCTTGCATATATTTTATCAAAATTCCAAGAATGAAAAAAAAATAAAACAATTGGGTCAAAATAGCCCATTGGGTAAATGAGGGTTATTACATGGTCTTAATTTTTAAATAAATACGCTAGTTTATTCATATCTTCAGCTATCAAAACCCTGCTCATTAGGCCCCAAAAACTGACTTCTTAGACCCATCCGGTGGAAAAATGCAATGTTTTCGCTGCAAAGGGAAAATGATATTAATATTGTAGTATAGGAAGACAGGGTAGGTAGCATGATATTCAAGCGTGGTATAGCTTTCAGGAAGCCTTAGTTAAGAAAGGTGACTCAAAAAACACTGGCTTGCTGACTGATCATCAAGGATGTCAGAGGTAAGAAATACGCGGTGTTTAGATGTCAGAAACTGTGTGTGAAAAAGAAATGTGTGTTAAGTCTTCGTTATTTTTTTAACTTTAGTTTACTGAGATAACTTTCTTATCTGTCAAAAAGACTTATTTCTCTAAAAATAGAAAATTTTAGAAAAAAATGTGATGTCTAAATGTGATCACATAATAGCTCGCCAGTGGAAAAATTTAGCTGTTTAGGTGGTTTTATTATCCTGTTTCAAACACATGAGTTTCTTGAACCCTGCAAGAACTATTTTCTGAAGAACTTGTTAATTTTCAAGAAAAAAGTGAATAGGATTTTTTCTGCTTGATATTCTTAAATATTTGAAATATCAGGCAGGTAAGTTTTAAGATTTTCACATTTATTTAAATAAAGATCTCATCTCAGACAAGATTTATCGGGCATCTTTGCCTTTCGACCAATGAATGCTCTTACTATTTTAGCTACCAAAGATTCAACTCGAGTGATATAATATAGTAGGATTAATAAAATACTTACGTCAAAAGTCCAGGATTGGCGTCAGCTTGGTACCAGGGGTACTGTGGCACGTATGGCGGATGTGGCTGAGGCGCACCTTGGTGTAAAGCATGCGCATGCGCGCCTTTCATATCCCAAGGGCCGGGCGGCGCGCCCTGAGAACAAAACAGAGCTCTTAATAAAGAAAACGTCCTAAAGCCTAAGAAGTAGGCGGAGATAACATCAGGGGAACAACGATTAGCCGAAGGTACAATGTGTTAGGTGGCAAACCTACCGCCAACCGGTCATTAACCCATCTCATGATTGGCATGAGTTGTCCAGTATGGGAACCCAACCTAGGACATGCTGGTCAACGCCAACACTAGATCACAAAGGCGGTTCACTAGAAACCTAAATTGTCAAAGAATATGTTGAATTATTTTTCACCTTGCCACTTGGTGAAACTCCATTATGTATTTTTTAAATTAGAAAACACTTGCACTGTTTTACTTTACACATTTTTAAAAAAATATTAAAATAATAATAGGCTATGTTAACTGCTATTACTACTAATTAGATTACAGGTTTCGCCTTAACATAGCTCTGAAGATGCTGTAAAAGCGAAACCGGTTGACCAATGTTATTATTTCAAGATTAAAAACAAAGAAGTAAAACAGTGCAATTGTCTTCATATGTAAAAAAATGTATGTCATAGAATCACCTATATAAAACATATTCTAGATATAGATACTAGATATGGTGTAGGAATGTGATGACTCATCGCCAAAATTTAAATCGCTTATTTCATTAATTCAGATTAGGTGGCACAAAATATTTGTGTATTTTTCCACATCATTTTGTTAAATAAAAGAAATTGTCGAAGGTAATTATTAAAATGACTCTATCTCTGGTACGGAAGGCGGTCTTTGGAAAGTAGGCCCGCCTAAAAACCATAATCACAGAAGACCATACCTAATTGCTGTTATCAATCTTAGTGCTTTTATATAATCTTTCTAAAATATAGAGCAAATAAGAAAACAATGCTTATATTATTTTAGGTGATTTAGCAACAATTAACCTGACAGTTGATTTTTTCGAAATTCCAGATACCATTTAAGATAAAGAATGAGCCATTTCAACTATAAATTTTTCGTCCCTAAATATCATCTAGATATCAATAACTCAAACATTTTACTTCCGTACATTTTAATTTTTCCCACATTAGTGGTAATTTTCCCCACCAGAGATTAGAGGACAACACTTTTGTCTACAAAAATAATTACTTTAACGTTCCCCAAGTGGTTTGATTACGTGATCGGCAGGCGCGGCGGTCGCACCTTTCTTTTAACCTTATATAATTTTCTCGTTATGTGCGAGGGTAAATAATTCTTTGCGGCACGCAACCGATGACAATATTATTACGGTTTTTGTACAAAGTCCGATTGGTTACTTTTTATGTGGGTACATCACTATTTTTATTAATCCAAAATTAATAAGTTTGAATATGTGAAATTAATTTTTAGAAACAATCAATTTGGAATATCCGATGCGTGCTTATAGGCGTTGGTTATTTCTTAGTACTTTGTTCTCTTTACGAAAGATACATGTACAAGATAATTAGTGGAATAAAAAATAGCACGAGCCCATTGCATATTTTTTGTTGTCCAATCACTAAAAACTTTAAATTTCGATTACACTGTTTGTGCGTATGTACTATGATTTTGTTTTCCTATTTTCCTAGTTTAATATTTTTGAATCTTTATGAATGTCTTGGAGAAGCTCGATGCCTTGTAATACCTCATCTTGATATAATAAAAATACTTACGTATCCGACCCTCGGATCCCAGGACTGCTGGTGAGGAGGCTTCACGTCACACGAGGTCCCGTCCGGCGAACGACCGGCCGTAGGCTGTAACAAGGTAATAGTTTAGATTCATACGTACATATCTTCACGCCAAGTCCCTTGTGGCGTTGGCAGAGAGTATCAAGTGCCAAATAACACGACCCTTGCAAACCTTATAGCTTTCTCTATATTCCTCGTTTTTTTTTAAACAGATTCGGAAACAGACAAACAGACACATAAAGATATTCGGAGACTCGGAACGACGACGAATTTGATCATAAGATGTCAACCTAGGTTTCCCCAGATATCAAAGTCCATCCACAATTCCGTTGTATCTTTTTGTGTATTGGAAATCTTTCATCTGCCATTCTTTCCGTATGACCAAACTAAAACCTAATAAATATAACTCTATAATACAAGGGATACTCTTTGGGAGGCCTACGTCCAGCAGTGGACCTCAATAGGCTGAAGTAGTAGTGGTAGCCCAAATCAATGGTGCATGCTCCTTCTCATTTTTCAGATCACTTTCGTGTAATTTGTCGAAAAGAATCTACCTTTTTTTATGATACTGGAAGGCAAACAAGCAGACAGATTTCCTGATGGTAACAAATTTACGCCGCCTAGAGACACCAAAGGTGGTAATGGTGCGTTGGCAGCCTGAGGCCGGGGTGTTAGGTCTCGAGCAAAAGTAAGTTTACCGGCTACCTTACCCTCCGAACCGAAACACGTAATGACGTTATGGCGGCAGGAATAGCTAAGCGGTGGTAACAATCCGGGCTACCTTTGCCGATTTTTATAATACAGAAAAAGTAGCAGATGAATCAAATATATACACTTCCCCTGAGACTTCAAAGATGTCATTTTTTCTAACGTAAATATACCGGTTATATCCAACCCAGAAAACGACAATGGCAAGCACCTGTATTAATGTTACTTTTTTTATGACATTGGAAGGCAAACAAGCAGACGGATTTCCTGATGGTAAGAAATTCCCGCCGCCTAGAGACACCAAAGGTGGTAATGGTGCGTTGCCAACCAGAGGCCGGGATGTTAGGCCTCGAGCAAAAGTAAGTTTATCGGCTACCTTACCCTCCGAACCGGAAAACGTCATGACGTTATGGCAGCAGGAATAGGTAAGGCGGTGGTACCAATCCGGGTGAGTCGCTGCGAAACTCTACCACCTAGGCAGATGTCACGGTGTTAGTGACGACAAGCCTATGCTCGCCTTTTACGAGCTGCCTGGCATAGGAAGGCAGATGGTCTATTCTACAAAGGAGCCCGGACCAACACGGGGGAATGTAGGGCGGTGGCACAAAATAAATCACGATCAATATAAATAAGTTTACAAAAGTTGGTCATGTAGTTTAGTGGTTCGGTATTGGCATTGACTACATTCCAAGGTTTGATTTATGGGCCGGCAACTCAAAATGTATTTTTCCAATTTTCTAACAAAAACGTTGTAGCCCAGGGTTGGATATGTGCCCGGTTAGTGATAGGTTTGTCATCTATAATATTGTGGGTCTAAATACCTTTGAGCGGGTATAACCTGGTTGTACCTCTGCCTACTTCTTCAGGGATACGGTCGCGATGATACTAACTTTGGAATAGTAAAATAAAAGTTCTTACATATCCAACCTTGACATCCCAAGATGGCTGCGGTGGTTGCTTCACATCCCACGGCGTCCCCGTCGGCGACAGACCCGGTGACAACTCAGAAACTGGCGTAGAACTTGGTGTAGGTGAGTGCGCCTGCGTCGGCCCTTGGTACGCTGAGGGAGAATGTTGAGAACCACTTGAACTACCACCTCCACCTATAAAGGTTTGGGAACTGTAATACATACTAACAACGCAATGAAAAGCATGCGTTGAGATACTTTCAGCTATTTTAAGTTAGCACTTTTCACGTATCGTATTTTTATTTTTTTAATTTTTTTAGCACTTGCCCTGTGCGTGGGATAAATATCTATAAATTTAAAGAAAGAAAAAATTTCGCCCCAGACAGGATTTGAACCTGTAACCTTTCGTCTCAAGCCGACGAATGCTCTAACCAATTGAGCTACTGAGGATTCAAGTCCCGTGGCGAAATTTTTAATTCCTTTCTAACCCGTTAACGCGGGTAGTTATGTCCTATATACTTTTCACGTACTCGGGATATATTTTTACATACGAAAGAGAAAAAAAATTCGGACAAGAATTCATGTCTGCTATAAAAAAATTGTATCTGAAATAGCAATCAGTGAAAGACGAAAGTGGTTTAATTCCTGTCTCCTGTGAATTCCAGACTCCAGCGTTAGTCTAGGGGTTAGCGTTGTATCTTTATTGCAACTGACCAACTGCGAGACTCGGGATTTAATTCCCGAAGGGGGCACGCATTTGTGTATTGAACATCTGTATTTGTATTTCTGGGTCTGGATGTTTAGTAAATTAATTCTAGTATCTATTTAGGTATTTTTATGTATTGGTATCATCGACTAACATCCATAACGCTTACAATTTGCTAATTTTGGAGCTAAATCTAATTTGTAAAATTTATCCACGGATTTTTTCCTTTCTAAAAAAGTTTGATAATATTTCCCAAGTAAATGTTATGGATTTCTGGCGTTTAAGATCTACTTTAATATAGGTGTTGCAAAAGTTTATAAAGGTGGACTTCAGAAGCAAGCGTCAGTGACGCGATTATTAAGCATTTTGCTTTTGAAAATCTTTCATATTTTTGCAAATTTTCTAACAGACCCTACATTTCTTATTTATATAGATTTACTCATATTATTTATATTGTTTTATTACTATAAAACTTGACATACTTGTCATTGTTATAAGTTTTGTTATTATAACTATTATGTTTAGGTTATTTATTTATTGCACATGATGCCTTCCACTGTTTTATCACGTTTTCTAGTTTTTAGGGTTGGCTTGAAGAAATCTGTAGAGCTAGACATAAGCCGACCTTTTGTGCATTTCTGTTTATCACTGTCCATATTTTATCTCATAAATTGTGTACAATAAATAAATAAATTTCTAACAAATTACAAATTAGGTTTGCCCTATGTACTTTTTTTTTACTGAAAATACTAATCGCATGTGGTTTAGTAATCTGGTATTGGCGTTAACTACATGAGGTCTCAAGCGCCCAGGTCGAGTTTATTAAAATGTGTCTTTTAAATGTTAAGTATCTTCACACCCATATCCCCGAAGAGGTAGGCAGAGGTACAACCAAGGCACGCACGTATTTTAAATGTTCTAAATTAAAACAATATAATATGTATACCGGTGTTGGATAAGTCCCCTGTTGGCGAAAATGTTGACACCGTTATTCTATTTGTATTATACCGTCGTAGATGTTCTAGTTGTGCCTTTGTCTACCTTTTAGGAGATATGGGATACGGGCATTAAGATACAAACATAAATATATATTTTCTTGATTGAAAAAGTGCATTACCGACATGACTCTAGAGTAGTAGTCTTGGTTTTACCAAGCGTTGGGTAACCCAACTCTTTATAACAGAACACGCTCTTGGCGATCCTAACTTTATGGGTACGGATGAACACCTAAGGGTATCCAGGCAACTTAAAACGCGACTAGTGACTGCTTGATGTCTTGTCGAGTTAGGAACTATGGCAAATCTATAGGAGGATTTTGTGTACTAATAGTATACTAAAAGAGTATACATACCATGTAATAGTTGGTTGTTATTCGGCGGGCTCCCTGGTGGAAGTCCAAGGCTGGGAGGGGGAGCACCAACTTGCGCTGCTTTCATCATCTTCTTGTATTTACTTCGTCGGTTTTGGAACCAGATCTTCACCTAAAACAAGAAATAATTCATCATTAGTATTTTTCTACCACATATTTTGTATTAATTAAGGGGATATAAATTTGTACGTCTCAGGGTCAAAGAGACTCGAAAGCAAGGTAAATAGACATTATTTTATAATAAAAAAATATTTTCCGGCTCGTTTTCCCGAAGACGCCTACAGGACATCAACGCACCTATAACTTCTATGTTATCTGCAGGTTCCGATTTTCTTACCATCAAAATAGATTAGTGCTTGTTCACTGTTTTATCCCATAAAAAATATTCAATGTACTAGACACCGTTCTCTCTTTTTTTTATAGTTTTTTTTTAATTAAAAAAAAAGTATCTTCACGCCGAAGAGGTAGGCAGAGGCACAACCAGGGCACCCACGACTAGCCGAAGACACTAAGTCCCACAATGTGATAGGTTTCAAGCCTATCGCCAACCTGCCACATTTCCAATCCCGAGCAACATTTTTTTATTAGAAAATTGGAAAAACCCAATTTTCTTTTTGTTGCGTGACCCGGGATTCGAACACGGGACCTCATGCAGTCCTGTCCAACAACTGAACCGCTAGACCACAGAGGCGACATTTTAAGCACACAAAAGTCTCATAAACATATCTCATGGAAGGACATAGATGGTCTAACAAGAAAATCTATACATCTTTTTTCCTTGAAGTTTACAACATATAGACATGAAGACAAACATACTCGTATATAGGGGTGGCGTGAGCGAGGGCGGAGCTTGAGGGTGAGTTTTGCCGTTAGTGCACCGTTACTTGTATTAGTGATGTCATGTCTCGATATTTTTGATCGATAATTACGATTTTAGTCGCAAGAAACATATAGTTTGCTTATTTAAGCAAATTATATGTTTCAATTTATCAAGGGATATTTTTATGTATTTATTATCTATGTGGCCTAAATGACAAAAAAGACAACATTAAAAAATTTACAAAAATTAATTTATAAAGTTTATTGAGCGATTCTTAATGTTGCTCCTTTTATTTGTTAGCTGACACAAACATAAACATAAATATACTGTTATTTTGATAAAACATAGCCTTGTTACATATTATGTGGATTTATTATACTAATATACTAAATGCTTAACGGAACGTAACCAATTTTCAAAAATCTTTTCACAAATACTCGGCGTAACTACAGTTATCCCCCACTCTCAGACGCACCCATTTGTATATTTTGAAAATAAAGATTATCTTCGTAAAGAGTATAAATAGCCACAAAATAAGCGGATTAACAACACTAATTTATTCCTCGTATTCATTCCAAGTGCTAATTATTGCAATTAGATTTCAAGAAGTTAAGTTATTAAGCGATGTAATGATTAAGTAAGTATACATAATCATGTTTTCATTTAACTTAATTAAGCACACTTCTGATCAAATAAATCATTTATTAAACAACATAACGTATTTAATATATTCAATAATAAAACACTAAATATTTTATCAAACTAAAAACTATTAAGCACCAAGATTTATATATGAAAACGTGCTTCATATCAAAATTGTTTAGCGATTTAAACTAACGTTTTCGGTCTTGTTAAAGTAGTATTTCAAAAACATAAAATTTTGCCTTTTTTTTGAATTTGTTTTTTATGTAGGTATAACTTGACGTTGATTATAAATTAATAGATTCTGAAAATATATATTATGTATCATGTGACAAACTAGCAAGATATAAATTTTAATGCGTACAATCGTACCATAAATAATTAATACGTCATATGTCTGTTTAAAATGAAAAACGTCGACATGTTCATTATAAATGCGTATTTCACCAACCTAAGTCTTTGATAAAACTAATAAAAATTAAACAGGATATATCATTTCATATTCCTATGCCACAAGACATTTTAAGGTTACCTAGAAGTTTTATAAATAATAAAGTTCTTAGATATATAAAGTGAGTCTGCAAGTTGGCCTAGTATCTGCTTGATCCAACAGAATAACGATAGCGACCCTGTTATATTGCATAAAAAGTGCCTATTAAATAATATTTAATGTGTAAAATCTTTAATGTTTTTATTTATTTTATAATTCATTAATTTAACTACAATTAAAATGACACGTTTTTCGTTATTTTCTATGCGATGAAATTTTAAAGAACTAGTTTATGAATTTCAACATTCTTAAGAAGAAACCGTTAACATGCATAGACTGTATGATATTTAGGTGATAATGTAAGTTATGGAAAGCCTAAACAAAAAAAAGCATCGATAATGACGATGTCCCTCCCTATCATTTCACCCCATATTGCCCGGGTCAAAATTCACCGACTTAACCTTATACTGGCATTTGCCTCAATTAATTTCTATACCAGATTTATGTAGTTAATGATGAGTATATTCACGCTTAGACCTTTAAAAATGTGACTGTAGCGTCAGTGCTAACTGTCGTGGTGTTCCAGATTGTAGGCCAGGGTAGACGGTAAGCTCACATAATATGCAAGAAGCTTCTGATTGACATATAATAATAATAATCTTTATTTTTAAAGAAAAGAACATACATATGTATATATAGAAAAGAAAATCGTCTTAGTTTCACTATTTATGACTCAAGAACGGCTTTTTTTTTGAAATTTTGCTGAAAATTGTCAGGAAGGTAGCTTTATACCAGGAGTCGGACATAGGATACTTTTTATTCCGTCGACTGTCAGGAAAAACAACATTTTAAGTTTTCCCATACAAACTAATGGAACAAATTCGCCGGAACAACTAGGTTAGTTATAAAAATATACTGCCCGTAAGAAAAAAATCATTGCTTTTACATGTTCTGTCGGTAGGCATTTCAATCCCTGATTCCCCATTGGCTAAATGGCAGTAGTCAAAAGAAAAAATATAAACCACATACAATTTAAAAAGCCTTATTTAATGACAAAACATTTCAGTTACATGTATGTTGCTGTGGCTAGGGTTGTCAACGTTGTTTATGAAAAATGCATTAAATTATTATTACTTAAATACGTTGAAATAGCATGTAATGATTTCATTTTTAAAACTTTTATAAACTTTGGAGTTTTTAATCGATCATAAAAATGAGGATGTTATAAATTTGTCTGTATGTTTATGTTTTTTCTGTGTGTTTATTAAGCGGCTACTCCTCCAATTAGGAATGAATATTGATAACTATTTTTCTCGTGGTACCTTATAATTCAGAAGTCTCATAAATTTTAACAACATATACTAAGAGGGCGTGACAACAAAATAAAAATTATTATAGTGCATTAAAAAATAATTACAAGTCTACGGCTCTCCTGAAACTAAATTAAATGTAAGAATCCGATCACATTCGTTTTAGTGACGTCGCTGAATTCCGAAAATACACAAAACTTATAAGTAATATTTGAAATGTTTTAAATTTAGAATGCTGTTTTTTTTTCTAGAATGCTTTCCAAGACTATAGACACACTTTTGGAATTTTATCGTTCAAGCAGATACGTGTGTTAGACAAGGTTTATCATGTTTACAATAGATATTAAATTAATTTAATCATGAGAAATATTAATAAATATATCAAACTAAGATGTATTTTTGAATAGAAAATTCTACTTATTTATTTTACTTTCTTGGTATTATTAAGCCGCATAAAACTTTTTTATTTTGGTTATAAATGAAAAAGGATCTTGAATGAATTAAAATGTTGAAGTTCAAAAATTGACAGCCCTACATGTAACAAAAGAAAATGATTTCACTGCGGTCTGACGAACATATGTTGTGGAAGCCATCTTGGTTTTTTAAAAGTTATTGTCATGCGACGACAATGGATATTGCCAACCTATAAAAATTACCATTGAATATTTTGTATCACGAAGACAAAAAAATCAATTTACCTAGATTTGAAACATGTTTATTTATGTAAATTTATTTGATAAAACTATTATATCTTTGTAATAATCTTAGTTATATATACGAAAGTAAGTAAAGATATTTGTATGTTTGCAATTTATTTAGTTAACTATGTACTCGTATGCAAGTTGGTATGTTCAAAGCGATTCCTATTCTTCCACCCTATTATCTACTAGCTAAATTGAAAAACTGACTTTAGTAAAAGTATTTAATACATATACAGCTCTAAGAACTACAAGGTGGGGCTTATATTAAAAAAAACCGCCGTTGTGGTCTAAGCGGTACGGTATTGGACTTAACTTTCGTTAGATCTCGGGTTTGATCCCAGGGACGGACAATATAAATATGTTTAAGATCGAATTTTCCAATTAACTAGTGCGATTGGCGATAGGCTTTCCACCTATTACATTGTGAGACTTGTGTATTCGAATAACAGTAGGTGACGTCGTAGGCGTGAAGATACTTTTTTAAATAACTGTTTTATATAATAAAGTTTTTCTTAGTCAGATTAGTGCACCATTAACTTTTTTGGTGTCAATAGGTGACGTATTTTGTGACCATCAAAAAACGGTTTTTTCAATGCATATAGTTACTGTAATACTTTGGGAAAATGAAAAGTAACCATATTTATACGCCATGTATTTACCAATTCAGATAAATGTATTTTTTCCATTATCAAAGCGTATCATTTAATAGGTTTGTAAATCATGAATAGGTTTGATAAGAAATTTGTCTCACAGCACAAATGTAATTACTTTGCATATTTCGCTACAATTAGACGAGTCAGGTTGGCCGAGTGGTCTAAGGCGCCAGATTTAAGCTCTGGTTCCCGAGAGGGAGCGTGGGTTCGAACCCCACACCTGACAAAGTTTTTTTTGTTTTTTGCAAGCCAATTCAACAACAAAATTTAGAAAAGTTTCTGCAATCCTTTATAATCTTGTAAATGTGTCGTTAATGTAACTAATTTATTATTTTCTTAGTATGTGCTTAAGGTATTTAAGGTATTTCTTGTAACTTTCTTAAACAAGTAATAAAATATATTTCTTAAACAAGAAATACCTTTTTTATTTACCCTACCCTAAAATGATACAGTTTTATAAATCGTTTTATTTATATGAATTTTTTTGTATTACAAAAAGGGGTAGAGAAGAGGAGAGAGGATATTAATATTTAAATTATTTTACACTTTACAAACACCGATTTTTAAACATTTGTGTAAAATGGCCGATACTCGATTGATGGAAAACATTTTTTTTAGAATAATGTGTCCATAAAACAATGAACCTTAGTTAAATACTTTATTTATTATTGGTTGTTAGAATTAAGCTTCAAAAACACCTTCTCCAATATTCCCACCATTTCGTCAAGCGTACAGTCGGACGATGGTATGCTACACACCGACATGCCTATACGAAGGACGACATTCAATATATAGTGGCGGCGAGTACAAAGAAATATCGGACATAGACCGCATAGCACCAAGAACTTTGCGAAATACAACTATTCCACCACTTGAATGGACCGCATTATGCGAGATAAGTTAAGTCTGTTAATTTAATGTACTACTATTATTAAATAAAATAAGTATCTACAAGCTCATGTTTCCGAAAAGGGAGGCAGAGGTAATAAAATTTGTATTGCAGTTTTAAAGCTCAGCAATTTAATCTACTTTTCAAACCAAAACTTTCTTTCGTCTTTCAAATACTGTTTTGGTTCGGATAAAAATGTTTATATAATTTTTATTAATTTGTACACGGACGCGGCCTTGAGTAAGGGCTAGGTTAAAAATAGTATGAACCTGAAAGTCTGTAAAGATGTTTAGATACTTGGATATTAGAATATAGATAATATTATGTTTTTTGTGTACGGTACGGTAAAAAAGCGTATGCAATAAACATTACAGGTACTCATGATATTAGATGGTCCAACATATATTTAAAAACAAAATATTTTGCAAAATGCATTAAAGTGAAAAAAAAATAACTTCAGAATAAATAAAGAAAGTAACATAATACAATGAAATAATAGTTAATAACGATTTGAAGCTAATCTTCTTTGGACGCGTCAAGTGTGAAATTTTCATTTGCGACAGAGGCATAGCGAGTTACGAGTAACAATTACTTATAAATTGTTGTTATCAATCAACGTTACTATGAAGCGTCACACATAACTTTTACATTATAATGAAAAACAGATACTGAAAAAATGACTAAATATGATGTATTAAATACAAGGAAAACTTTGCATATTACATATTTTTGATCACAATAATTAAAGTCACTAATTTTGTAATTTTTTAGGCGTTTTATCCATTATAAAAACTAAAAAAATGGGCAAAATGCTATGTAAGTACCTGTTTAAGGTATTTCAAAATTATTGACAGACATTAAAATTACAAGCCATTAGTTTTTAATATCTTTTGATTTAAATACCTGACAAATTAATTACAGAGTTTTAAAATAACTGGATTGTATAAATTCTATTGTTTTGAAAGCCATTGTTAATTTAACCACTATTATTTACAACCAATTATAGCTGATAAATATTGCTATCTTAGTTTTATTACACCAATAATAATTTAAAATAACATAAATTAGAAGCAGATCTACTAAAAATCACTATAAAATAAATCCAGATTAACTTTTACGTAACGATATCGTAAACTAACCTAAAAGATTTCCAACCAGATCGTATAATGTTACTCGAAGCATCAATCACTGTTTTAACGACTCAATTTGTGAATGGCTCACAAAGCATATAAATAATTGATTAAATAGTTATTAATATTTATGGTTTGTGCGGTAGCGCATGACGCGGTTCGTGACTTTTTTTTACAAAAAAACAGTAGCTGGTACAAAACTGCATGCCGCGACTGGACACTGAATGACGTGGAGACGCGTTCCTTTTTTAAAATGCTTTTTCTTTTAGTATGTGACGTACGCACTTTGCAGTACGTATTCAGTATTTACGCAAATACTATACTAACTATAAATTTTTTAAGTTATTGGAAGTCAAACAAACAGACGATTTCCTGATGGTAAGAAATTCGCGCCTCGTCGCTTAGAGACACCAAAGGTGATACTGCTGCAACCTGAGGCCGGGATATTAGGCCTCGAGCAAAAATAAGTTTACCGGCTATTTTATCTTCCGATGCGGAACACGTCAACGGCAAGCACTGATGTTATAGCGACTGGAATGGTGAGGCGGTGGTACCGATCTTAGTGAGTTATGGTGTAGGTGACGGTAAGTCTATGCTTGCCTTTTACGAGCTGCCAAACAGGAAGGCAGATGGTCTATTTTATAAAGAAACTCAGACCAACACTGGGAAATATATATGATAATCCAAATGAGAAACAAGAGTTTACTACCTCTGACTACAAATCTACAGGCATACTAAATATATGTTGTACCTTTATAAGGGTCAAGGGAACATATCTTCCTTTAGGTTAAGAGCTAGAGTTCGATATATTTTGTTTAGGGTATAAAGATTAAGAGTTATTTTAAAGTGTGTATTATTTTATTCATGCTGGTACGGGTCCGCTGAGTAGAATAGACCATCTGCCTCTATACCAAGCAGCTCATAAAAGGTGAGCATAGGCTAAATAGGATAAAGACTACTTTTGGTAGAGTGCTTTGCAACAACTTGCCCGGCTAGGAATCTACTGTTTTACGTATCTTGCCGGCAACTGTACGACTTTGCCATTAAGGTAAGGTAGCCAGTAGACTTGCAGATGTGGGTAGCAGCCCTTTAGGATTTATGACGTGTATAGGCTCTCTCTTAGCATTAGAAGAACCGTATGCTGGCTGCTGACCTACCACGAAACATAAAACACATTAGAGAGGAATTTTCGTATTAATTTTTCAGTAATTTAATTTCATGTTTTTTTTATGTTTGGACGTAAACCATACCAGAGTTTAAACGATTAGTGTTACTAAATCTTATAACAGCTTCATCAGTAACTGGATATTATAGTATTATTTAATGATGTAATTCAATATGATTACCAACTTTGTAAAGCGTGAAGGTATGTAATAGCTTCTTATATAAAACAACTACATTTTACGTTTTCCCATAAACATTGACTTGACCTAATTTATGGCAACACTTGATGCATAGTTAAAGACGTGCATTAGCATATCGATAAAACATATCGATATGGCGCGACAAGTGAACAAGATAACGAGCTGTCAGTTATAATAACCGAGCAAAACAGATAACTTAAAACAAAATATTTAGTTTTTTAACTTTCATACGCATATTTCTGCGAAGTTTTAAAATTAGCGCTGCACTACTTATTTGCTGCCCGAGCACAGGGGCCGAAACATGAACGTTTGTAGCAGTATTATTTCCATGTTGCTAAATGTCCATATATAAAACCAATTTTATGGCAAACATCAAAGTGTTGGCTTTCTCCAGTGACAATCAGTAATATTGAAATCATATTATTTTAACAGCTTTACCCTACCCGTACCTGACATTGGCTAAATAAGTCGTGAAAAACGACTGAAAGTCATATTTATAAAAGAAGAAGACGAAGCTTTACCCTAAGCTTTTAAAACTCCCCTGACGTCGTAAGATAACGATGTACAAGTAATAAAAATAGTGTCTATAAGCGAAGGACTTAAGTTTTACAATCAGAAAAGACATTTGCTTGTTTTTTTTTTCATTAAATATTATGACCGACACTGTTGTATTTTTAGAAACGTCTTTGAAGAAATATTAAGGATTTTATGTAACTAATGCCAAATAAGACAAAGCGAACAAACAATTGGCTAGTGGGAGGTCATATTTTGATATCCTAAAATAACGAACGACCGAACGGTCGCTTAAAAACATCAAAATAGTTGTTTGTATCCTTATAATATAACATATTATTCCCTAATTTGAGGAAGATTACCAGCTATTCTTAAGCATGGAACAATAGTATGGAGCTTTGACGTTGTGGTGATAGGAATAGGTAAAGCATTGGTTACAATCTCGTCGAGCATATATGCGGAACTTCACCACCTACTAGCTAAATAGCTGGAAAAATTCAACAACTACAATAGGTCGCCATATTTCAAAGATCGTCACTTACAATTCGCTATTATTTGATAATACATACACATTTTCACAAGGTCTATCCTGCTCATGCCATTACCAAAATTTTGGTGTTAACACAAATCAAATCAAAACAAAAAATGTCTAAAATTGGTTGAAGATTGCGTGTTATTTGAAGGTTACAGCTAAATGTCACTCGTAATCTCCGATTCGGTACGCTATTGAAATGCACAAAGAAATAATCTTGATAATTTGAAAATAATAGTAAAAGTGGTGTTTGAAGAAACAGTTTACGTGCTACTGTGATATTTGTAAATCAAACATAAAAACCGTTAGGATAATTATCCTATAGTTTATTTTTATCTGTAAATGTATGTGTAAAATTGGTGTGTTTAAGGAAAGTTTGTTTGATATTTCAATGAAAAGTTTTAAGGATTTATTTACCAACATCTCAAATAAGCAAGACACTGTGAAGGATGCGGAAGTTCCTATTGGTTGTAACCACTAATTATCAATTGTAATTTAAAGTGACACGTATTCGAAGTCGAAATTACTAGATTTTTGTCAAACAAACTTTGAAAAATTATTATTACATGGAAACCTCAACTTCTTATAAACAAAACTATTTTTATTGACAACAGTTGTTTATAAAAAGAGTGTAAGTAGACTCTACGTCTCTCCATATTCCTTTGTGACAAATACGTCAAGTGGTCATAGTGCCGTGGTCGCAACGTTGATTTCTACTTGAATTTATCTTTAAATAACAACAGTTGTTTATAAGCAGTTTCCTCAGGATTCTATATCCGTTTGTCACAAACAAGTCAAGGTTTGTATCACACTGACATTTATCTTCACGTTGAAATATATAACATCAGTTGTTTGGAAGTAAGTAGTCTCCACGTCGTTTTATAGTCATTCATTTGGCACAAATACGTCAAAGTTTTATCTGATCGCGGTCACATCGACTTTTATTTCAATTTTGATTTAACAACAGTTGTTTATAAATTGACACTTTTAAATTTTTATTAAATTATTAATTTTAATTTCGTAAGCACCTAAGTAATTTTTTTTTCGCAGATAACAACAGTTGTTTATAAATTAGACGTGAGCCTCCTGATTTATCTGTGGTTGTGTGGCATTTCACAATCTGAGTCATCGTGTCGCATTCACATTAACGTGTGACTTTTAAATGAATTTTCTATATAAAACAACAGTTGTCAGTATATAAGTATTCTCGTAGTTTCCTTTGGAATAAATACGTCAAGTAGCTGAAGCCTTGCAGTAACGTAGAAATAGAAAGATTGCAAAATGTTTATACCTTTTTTTAATATACCTGTTGTAAGATTTATGTTACAATAACATTATCATTAATACATTATCACAATATTATGCTTACATTCTTTTGGAAGAAGTGGCAATTGAGCTAGAGTTTTTACTGACAGCAAGTGATCCCCCGCAGCCCACAAACTACTGCTAGGTATATCATGGACATAACATAGACTAAAGTAGAAGTAAAGTTAAGTTTATATAGTCTGTATTTCATTGCAATAAAGACCATAATACTAAGTTAAACCTTGGCGTGCTTTAGTCCATGTTTATTAATAAGACGTTAAGAAGTAATACGCAATTCGATTCCTCAAGTAATGTTGTTTGATCTTATGCAACCGACTTATTGATAAACATAGACTAAATAGGTACTACATGGCTTAAGTAGTAATTATATTATTTATTTCGCTGTATTATAGAATTTAGAATACACTACACTATATAAACACTATTTTTTATGATATTGGAAGACAAACAAACAGGCGGATTTCCTGATGGTAAAAAATTCACACCGCCTAGGGACACCAAAGGTGGTAATGGTGCGCTGCCAATCCGTGCTCGGGATGTTAGGTCTCAAGCAAAAATATGTTTACCGGCTACCTTCTCCTCTGAACCGGAACACGTCAACGGCAAGTGCTGACGTTATGGCGACAGGAATGGATAAGGCAATATATCAATATCAATCCGGGCGAGTCACTGCGAAACTCTATCACCTAGTAGGATGTCACGGTGTTAGTGACGGTAAGCCTATGTTCCCCTTTTACGAGCTGCCTGGCAGTAAGGCAGATGGTCTATTCTGCAAAGGCGCCTGGACCAATACGGGGCATATGCAATATAATATAAATATCTCTGGACAATGTACACAAATTGAACTTAACCCCAAAGTAAGCAAATTATATGCTTGTGTTATGGGTGTTAGTCAATGATTCTAATATATAGAAATACTTAAATAGATACCAGAATAAATTTAATAAACATTCAAACCCGGAAATGCAGACATCTAAATGTTCATCAGACAAATGCCTGCCCCCGTCGGGAATCGAACCCGAGCCTCGCGGTTGATCGGTGTAGTTAGGCGAGTACGCTAGCCACTCGACCAACGTGGCGGCTGCTTGATTATTATTAATATGACGTTTAGTTTATTGATTACGATGAAATTCTCATTTTTCAAACACAGTGTAGATATAAATGACAAATTTAAAAGTATAAGCCACTTGGAAGTGGGTCAACTTTTTTCAAATAACAATACCAAGTTTTTATTCAACAAGCCGCGTTATTTCATAAATCCATACTCATGCTATAAATACGAAAATCTGTCTGTTGTTACTCTTTCACGGCTATACGAAGTAACCGATTTTGAAGAAATTTGAGAAGCAACCCGTCGATCCGAGTTCAAATATAGGCTATTTTTTTCAATGATAGACCCCAACGCGAACGGACTAAAACAGGTTAGCTGGTATTTTATAAAATCACACCATTGGCTTGACAAAAAAATAATATTCTAAATTCAAAAAAAGGCAAATGGAAATGAATAACAATTTTTTAATTAAATTAATCAATTTATAAAAGAGATTTTGCTCTTTTTTGACAAATGTCAACCCAAACTAGAAATAAATACCTACTGCTACATTTGTAGCAGTTTATACTATATAAGGCGTTTCTGTAAATGTCCGACGTATTTGTTTAATATGCAAATAAATGCAAATATTGTCATGTATATTCAAGTAAAAAAAACATGTCCGTACATACATTATTTATAAATCATTGTATTTAGTGTTAAACAAATTTGTCTCGTGAGATGAAACACCATTGATTGCTAATCACTTATCGATGTCGATGAAGCTTTTTATCGACCTCCCCGTTACTAAATGGTTACTAATGACTTACGAAAGGATTTATGTTCTCTCATAATGAATTATGGGTGAATTAAATGAAAAGAATCTCATTAAAGGTGTTATTTGCGAATCTCTCGCATAAAATGGAGGTCAACTTATCGGGGGATTTGCTGTAAAAGCTCATATATCATTTAATTTCTCGGTACAGATTTTATTTTTTAAAATTCCACTTAACTTCAGTCCAGTAGTGATAAAAAGTTGAAAACATCTGATGGTTTTTGCGTGTATAGGTGAAAGCCCGCGCAAATTTTACGAAATGTCTTTATCTTTGCCGACACAGTTTTATTGCAAAGGACGCACGGGCATGCAGCCTTTTCGGATACAAATTTTGTCGATAACAAAAAAAAACAGTAACGTTACTAATTTGCAGGTAGGTAATTAATTGAATTTGATGATTATGTTTATTGTTTCTTCTTTTAGAAGGCAAATGTAATTTTTATTGGCAGTAATTTTAATTTACATAGTGGTAACACCTGCTGATAGTACTAATGTTTTACTTATGATACTATCTACATTAAATTAGTAACAAACAAATAAAAAAAGCTCTGCACTTGCATTTTAATTTATATTTATGTTTGTATTTATGTATTTGTATCTATTTATTTTTATTTTTGACTATTGTAAATTGTATCGGTATATTTGAGTATTTTTATCTCTAGCATTACAAATTGATGTTGAAGTTTTCTAGAGTTTTCGAAAGATACAAACGTAAGGGTAATTACGTATGACTCATAAACAACTTGTATCCGTCGAGTGGTTTTTTGTCAAAATTTATTAACTAGCCTAACAAATAATAAAGCGCAGTAAAACTACAAAAACCGATTGCAACTATTACATTGAGTAGATACTACGTCGCTATTTGATATTTCTTTTTCTTAAGGATAGCAAATATTTGTCAAAATATTGTCCGACATAAATTTTAGCAACATTTTACTAGTACCTAGTTTGAGATAAACTTAAGATTACATAAATTTTGCATTTATCTTGACGACCTCATCAATCATAAGCTTATCGATATCAGTAAATAATTATAACACAATCATATAATAATAATATTAATACGTAAAGCAAAAACTTTGGAACCCTTTTTATGAAAAAAAATTGCGCGGATTCACACACACTATATACTATAGACTATGAAATTTGGCACACTTATAGTTTATGTTATGTGTAGGAGAAGCAGAACGCTAATATTTTTAATAATAATAGAGTGCTGTTCAGAGAACTTTGCCCGATTAGGTACCGCCTTAGCTACTCCTGCCAACATAGTGACAATTTCATACTTTGGTCCGAAGAGTAGGGAAGCCGGTAGCCTTATACAATAGGCCTTACTATGGGGTAGCGACGCGACAGTAACATCTATGGCATATATAGGCCACAGTTGTCTCTTCCATCAGGATAGCCATACTCTTTTTAATTTTATTTATTTGCATTAAAAATAAACATGTAGTTTAAAAAAAGGCGCGACATAAACTTGAAGAATTACTCTTATTTGCTGTCTTATGTAATGAAAAATACATTTGGAAAAAAAGTGTACCTACGACTATCTAAAGGTATTTTTATAAGGTATTAAATTTATTCCAGCCGTTTAGACGTGAAGGTCCTTCCACACTTTTCCATTTACAATATTAGTAAGGATGTGTGAAGAACAAACGATGAATATTAATATTATCAATCGAATTTTACAGTTTGGTAGTCACGACTAATTTATACGTTATCTTAATTTTTTACAACAATTGCTGGTTGACACATGCGGGACCAAAATGGGATGAAGATGAATTATTCAATGGATGCAGTGCTGGTTTTTGTGATCGCGCGACGAATTCTCGTGGTTTGAGATGTTTTAACAAGGTCGCTGTTATGTAACCTGTCAAGATGTTAAGCATTAATTAGATAGGTTGGGGTTGGGATGGGTTAGCATGATTTATTAAGTTTAAAAAGAAACATAGACTTTCAAATAAAATTTCCTTGTTTATATTTCTTGTTATACAAAACACACGCTTGTAGGACACAAGCGAGAGGATTTTTTTGTCTGTTTTGTGGGGACTGATATCGCTATGGCTATTACGTTAGTCCCGTCGGACCTGGCTTAGTACTATGTCTAAAGAAAGGACATAGAGTCATTGCTACTCCAAACTACTTTTGAAAAATCTGGCTGTGACCTTAGTTATTCAAATACCCGTAATATACTTCCTTTACCTTTTACCTACCCGTAAAGGTATAGTCACTTTGTACACTACCGATATTTACTCTCTTTATTCGCCATTTAGTGAAAAGAGTAGTGAACTCTCTCTTGTTCCGAGTACACTACATTAACATGTATTAAACATCTTTTCTTTTCCACATTTTTGTCAGTTAGGAGAGTTGCTTTTTTCATAAGATATCTAAAACTGTTTAAAATAGTGTAATTTTACCCTAACTGCAACAATACTTAGGGCCGATTTCACCGATCATGTTGAAATCCGAGTTTAGGGAAACTAAGTTCACTGTAAACGAGTTTACAGTAAAAGAAAAATACAAAATTTCCCGGGCAGCACAAAAATCGCCGGGGCACAAGTATGAAAAATATTTTTTCATTTATCTTTGGAAATTGTTTAAAAATGTAATTTTAAAAGATAAAAATAGAAGAGTGCATTTGAAATATAAAAAGGTTAGATATTTTAGGGTTACATATAATACTCCACTAATTGTAATTGATAAGTCGCGATTTCTAACCCTTAGGGCGTCGTCAGGGGTGAACCAATTCGGCATATGCTTCAACTTGAAGGGACTCTAATTGGATAAATTATATTAATAATTGTTTTGGAAAGCAACTATAATTAAAATTAGTATATTAGATGTTGCTATTATTTGAGCGACCGATTAAAAGAAAATCCGCACTAATAAATCCGAAGATGTGTTTGATTTGTTTATAACCCTAAAACTGACATATCTCCAGTGCAAAAATCACTATATAGTTTAAAACAAATTTGCTTTCCGTTGTCTGTTCCTATATATGCTAAGATCTTAAAAAAACTACACAACGGATTTTGATGGGCTTTTTAAACAGATAGAGTGGTTCAAGAGGAAGGTTTATATGTATAATAGCATAGAAGTTTGTCCATTCGTGCAAAGGTGGGGCGGGCTGCTATTAAACTTCAAAGTTTAGCATTCTTTAATGTATTTTTTTTTAACCAAAATAATTCAAGTGGCATACAAATTAAGGGAATAATAACCCATATATTTTTAGATAAATACATAACCTAAAGGGAAAGTATCTTCACGCCCGTATCCCCGACGAGGTACGAAGAAGTAAAACCTACCCTGATTGTACTTCTCCCCTGTTAACTGTCTTCTCTAACCACAATTAGTCGAACATTAAAGTCCCAGAATGAGGTGACAAACCTATCGCCAACCGGGCAAATATACAAAGTTGTTTTAACTAGCAAAAAATACATTTTTTTATTGTCTGATTGTGATTGTTTTTTTTTTATTAATAATATCCCTGGACAACTTACACAAATTGAATCTAACCCCAAAGTAAGCAAATTATATGCTTGTGTTATGGGTGTTAGTCAACGATACTAATATATAGAAATACTTAAATAGATACTAGAATAAATTTAATAAACACCCAGACCAGGAAATGCAGACATCTAAATGTTCATCACACAAATGCCTGCCCTCGTCGGGAATCGAACCCGAGTCTCGCGGTTAGTTGGTGTAGTTAGGCGTGTACGCTAGCCACTCGACCAACGAGGCGGTCAAATTGTTGTAAGTGCGTCGCTACCCTGTGGCCGAGGTGATAAGCGAAATATGCAAGTCCAACTACTCTACCCTCTGGACCGGAAAATTACAATGCTATTATCCTGGGTAGGCAAAAGTCCCAGGCAAGGTGTTGCACAGCACTCTACCCCCAGTAGTTTTTTTGGTATTTTGTCTTTGTTCGTCTCTTACAAGTTGCCATATAAGACGGCAGATGGGTTTAAACTACAGGACTCGGATCAACAAGGAGGATATATATCTATAACGGCAAAATAAATACCTGTTAAACATAAAAATCAATTGCTGTTCGTAAGTCTCACTAAAACTCGAGAATAGCTGGACCGATTTAGATAGTTTTGATTTTAAATTATTTGTGGAAGTCCAGCGAAGGTTTATAAGATAAGAAAAAAGGACAAACTGCAAAGGACTTCTCAAAAACTGTTTAAGCTTTCCCATACAAACACAGTCCGTGGAACGAAGTCTTCCGGGACAGCTAGTCTCTTATAAAATGTTACATCTATTTCATGTGCATGTTTGTTTTATTCAGATACATCCAAAAATCATTAACATCTCACATGTCTATACTTAAATAATAGATTACACAGCGGGGTCTCAAATCACCCCAATTACATTCGCGTCGGCTTACAAACAAGGGTTGACTTCATTAATTTGCAATAAGATTCCCAACAGTTACTTTTATCTAATTCTATAAAATATGTCCTTAAAAGCTTTAAAATTGCAGAAAATGAATAATTTTGAGTGGAGTTGGAAGGAAATAAAAGGATTTACTGGTGGTAGAAATATCAAATCAAATCTTTTATTACATCATATGTCAGAAATATAGTATATAGTTTACGGTACTTAGGTATAAATTAATTTATATTTCAAAAATTGTTTGTATTGATAAATAATCATGTAATCAATGCTATAAACAGTGTTTAAATAGTAAGTAAATAATTAAAATAACTAATTTAATTAATAACTGATAAAATGTTTGCACACCACAAGTTGGTAGAATATGTAGAAACGCTTTAATAATTTTGTAACATCTTTGTAAAACTCATATTCCGCAAATAAACATTTTTTTCTTTTCTTTTCTTAAAAAAGGTATTGAAAATTATTTCCAATTATTGTTTGAAGGACATAATTGTACCCTCTTAGGTTGTTGCAAATTGAAGCGGACCGATCCATTTTAGATTTCACTTTTAAAATTATCCACTAAATAATCGTTTAAATTATAATAACTTTTTTTATCAAAAATTTTTTTAAGTTTTTTGAAAACTTTGTTGTAGGTCTTTATTGTCATAACATTGTCATACATTTCTAAAAAAGATGTTTGACATGTTCCATGCGAACTGAATTAACTACATGAAACTTAGGCCTGTCGTTTGATTTGTTAATATTTGTTAACATTATATGCTTATATGTTAAATCACAAGAGTATTTGAAAAAGAAACCGGTACATTAGAGTCTGCAATATTTGGTTTTAACTAACTTTAGTAAAACATTAAAGCAAAGTAAGTATTTATAAACAGTTGGGTTTCTTTATTATTGAAGATTCGGTTTTATTAGCGTTTTTATCTCTTACTACCTCTTGAGAACACTTCCAACGGACAGAAAAGATTTAGAGAAATATAGCAGACGTATTTTCTAATGGTCAGAAACTTGTTTTATAGGGTGAGTCGCTGTACTGTGTTGGGAAGTTAGGCTTATTGTATTGTATAGATTCATCGACATGTAAACCATTTGCATATTAATCTCATCTGCCGAAATGCAGCCTAAGACAAACTTGGTAAAGGCAAAATGGCAACAGAAAGGCGTTTTTATTGTGTAATAATAATATCTTCTTTCAAAGGCTTATGCGGAACCAACAGTCAAATGAAACTCTTTTTGCAAAATTCTCACATTACAAAATATAATTTAAAAAATAACAGCCTTCTACTTTCATGCCAATCATATAATAAATTTTTATTCTTCTACAAAAATACATGACATTCAAAAAAATAAAGATGGCGTGAGAAACGTCACTTTTGTATCGGTTTTACATAACTAAGGGTATTTGAAGGTAATAAATGAATTTATAATCTAAAACAAAGTGGTTAGGTTGACTTTTGTGTAGAAAAACTGAGGCTACTTAAGTTTTTTTCTAACTTTGTTTCTCAGTTGCACGCAACGCGGCAATTGTGGTTTTTCTCATAAGACGGAAGTGAGTTCCATAATTATTTTCGAATTAGTCACAAATTCTAAGATTTGGGGTTTGTCTGCTTGGCCCGGGAGTCGTGGGAAAAATCATGGCGGAAAATTGTCGCTAGAAAAGAATTGTTCATTGTCATAGACCGGGTGGGTACAGTACTATCAATAGGCAGTTACCATCGGAAAAAAAAGCCATGTTCGTTTTAGATGCGACGAAATCCAGATTCGACATATCTGTTTGTTCACTTTATTCCCAAACTATAACGATTGCTCTTTTAAAATTTGATAAATGGACTCTGTCAACCGTTTTATGATTTTTATATGAAACTAGCAGTTCCGGCGAGCTTCGTTCAAGTTATATGGAAAAAAATTAGATGTCGTTTTTTCTAGTTTCCTCTCAGTCGAAAGGGATAAAAATTTCCCGTTAAAAAATAAAATCTATGTTGGTCTCCCGGTTCTAAGCTAGCTCCCCATCCATTTTCAGTCAAATCAGTTCAGCCATTCTTGAGTTTTATATAAAGTTACTAACAAGAATTTCTTTTTAAATATCGAGTTTGACTGGCAATTGGCCCCTTCTTTATGTGCAAATTCAGCAAACAAGCACACAGCTCTCCCCCTGGTTAGAGATAACCGTGGCCGATGCTGTAGATGTCACTATCCTGTGACCAGGATTTCAGGCCTATTGTGCAAGTGCCTGCTACCCTCCAAACCGGAATATGACAGAGTCATTATGATAGCAGTAATTGGTAAGGCAATGGATCTCTACCCGGGCAAGTTGCTGCACAGCGCTCTAATACCAGTGGACTTAATTGTAAATACATACGGATCGTAGTCAATTATCGAGTGTCAAACCTCACGATCCTGGAAGACCTGCCTGGCTTTCTCCACATTAATTACCCTTTTCATATAAACACGTCGGTTTCGGAGACTCTTGAGAATGGTAATGACCTATAACCTACGCTCGCCTCTTACGACCTGCCTGGCGGGAAGGCAGAAGATCTATTCTACGCCGAAAACCAGCACCAATGTGGGGAAAACTTTATTTTAACATTACGAATTCACATTTAAAAAAATCTAACCCTTTTAGGATCTGTGCAATGTAAATACTCGTAAACATTTGACATATTAAAATACTAATAAAAACAATTTATGATATACAAACGTGTACATATTTATATCAAACTATATATTTCGGTGAACTTCGTTCCGCTCGTTTAAAAATTAAAATGTTTCTTAGTTTCCTCGCATTCGAACGAAATAAAACGTACGTATACGTTTCCTGGTTCTGAACTATCTCCCTGTCAACTTCCAGTTAAAAAAAAAAAGAATCTTCACGCTCATATCCCCGAAGAGGTAGGCAGAGGTACCCACGACTAGCCGAAGACACTAAGTCCCACAATGTGATAAGTGGCAAGCCTATCGCCAACCGGGCACATTTCCAACCCCGACCAACATTTTTTTTTTAAATTGCAAAATCGGAAAAATCCAATTTTCTTTTTGTTGGCCGACCCGGGATTCGAACCCGAGACCTCATGCAGTCAAGTCCAATACCCGGACCGTTAGGCCACAGAGGCGGTAACTTCCAGTTAAATCGGTCAAACTTTCTTGAGTTACAAAATGTAGAAGAGTTTAACTAACACTACCTTAATTTATCTAGATGATCTACGGATTAAACAAATGATAATATAAGCAGCCAGTCTAAGGCTAAGATGTTATGTCTCTTGCTTATGTTTACCGGTCTACCAACCTTAGAGAATATAACGCTGGAAATCACTGACATCGGTAGGCGTTACTAATCCGGGCATGTCACAGGATCTAGGTTGACTGACTGCACCAGTGTGATAATCCAGTTTTATAAATTACTAGTCTTCCAGCAGTGAGAGATAGGGTTACATATACAGGGTTACCTGCAATGTTTATACAGATTCTATCGTCTTTGAATGGATAGAACTCTACCACCAAGTTTTTAAGCGCGGTTCCTATAACCAACGAACCATAATCCGTTAGCATTACTGTTGGTGTTTATCTAAAAGTAACGAAGCTTTACCCAAAGTAACACAATTTTTTAAGTTATCAATAGACAACGAACAACTGTAGTTAGATTTTTACTATTCGTACAACAAACTTTCGTAAGCAAACCCGACTAGTTTCTTGAATATGGGAACCGGGCCATAATGTGAAAAGACAGAGAAGTAGCATACATCTGTGATGGTAAGAGATAAACGTGGTCAATTTAATCTTTGCTGGACTCTTACAAGCTACCTGACAGGAAAGCAAATGGTCTATTTTATACAGGAGACCTTTTTTAATGTGAGACATCATTCGAACAAACACATGGATCTCCTGATGGTAAGAGTATAACCGTTGCCTACAGACACTATAGATATTACAGGTATATTTGACCGCCTCGTTGGTCGACTGGCTAACGTACACGCCTAACTACAACGACCAACCGCGAGGCTCGGGTTCAATTCCCAACGGAGGCAGGCATTTGTGTGATGAACATTTAGATATCTGTATTTTCCGGGTCTGGGTGTTTATTAAATTTATTCTGGTATCTATTTCAGTATCTTTATGTATTAGAATCGTTGACAAACACCCAAGAAAAAAGCATACAATTTGCTTACTTTGAGGTTAGATTCAATTTGTGTGACTTGTCCAGGGATATTTATTTATTATTGCTGTCCTGATGCTTATTACGCAAGTATACCGGCTACTCTACCATCCAGAACGGAACATAATAATCAATATGGTAGGAGGAATAGATGAGGTGGTGAATCCCTACCCGGGCAAGTTGCTGCACAGCACTTTATCACCAGTGGTCTTGCTGGTTATGATCTATACTTAAACCTGTGCTCGTATCTTACAATCTACCTGGCAGAGAGACAGATGGTCTACTCTACTCAACGGACCCGGACTAAAACGAGGGAAAATTATCTCCGAAGGGTAGGAAGTAAAAATTTGACGTTTACGACCACCCATAATCTGCAACATAACAATAGTAAGCACTATTACGACATAACAATTATTATGCTACGATTAAAGAACATGGCGTCCGTCGTCGCAAAACTCAGTCTTCTTTCCTAAACGAACGGTACAGTCAAAATAAACTATGAATGATTCAAGATGGAGGTCAAAGATAGTTTATTAATCTCAAATGCAAGATCATAATAATTATCGTGTACGAATCATGTCGGGATCTGACAGCTTGCCGGCAGGTGTACAAACTTACAGATTCCATTTTTTCTCTTGACATATATTTTTTTTAAAGTGTGAATATGAGTTATGACTAACAAGAAAAAGTTTTATTATTTTTATGAAAGCAAAAGATTTTTTGACAGGATCGAGAAAAAATATGACGCTGTTTTTTAATTATTGAATGTTGAGCGCTTATTATATGAAATTAATTAATTTTACATTTGCATTCAGCAATTTTTATTATTTTTGTTCAGTTGAAGTCAATGAGTGAAATGTGTGTTAAAAAGTTGTTAGAAAGATATCTATTATGGAAGCATACTTATATATAACTTTCTTAAAAAAAAGGATCTCTGAGCTCGTATCCCTTGAAATGTAGAACAGAAGTTCAAACAGAGAGAGAAAATAAAAATTGTTGCCCTTTCTGGGAATCGAACCCAGGATCTCATATCATGTCCAGCACTGGACCACTAGACCACAGAGGCGATCAAAAATAACCTCCAGCCTTTTATATCTATGCACCTGCACATTACACTTGCAAGATTATAAATCGGTGAACTATTTCCGCAAGAACAAATAATAATTCCAACTATTTTCCCTTATGATATATATTTTCCATAGAAAAAGATCATATTTGTCATAATATTACAATATTCGTATTTTATGTTTTACCGCGTAGGTATAAAGCCGAGATCTTTACGTAGAATAGAGCCCCTTTCTTCCTGCCAGCAGCTAGTTAGAGGCAAGGTAAGGTTAAATAGGCCAACCGCCAACCAGATCAATGGTTATAAAGCGCTGTTCAGCAACTAGCCTGAATGGAGAGACAATGATTGTGTTCGGCACTGTCACGTTCCGTTCTGGAGTGTAAGGTAGGGGGTAAATTTGTTCACCTAACACCCCGGGCACAGAATAGTGACCACCTACAAACTGTATGGTATCGATGGTATTCTCTCGAATACGTGTGCTTGTTTGTTGTCCTATGATGTAAAATGTTTTATATTTTTCAACATCATCCTTGAGCTTCTTTGAAAGATATAGGACAGCTTTCCTCCCCATGAGGCTGGTAAGTCAAGCTTTTATTTATTTAGCATTTACACCGTAAACATGATTGGAAGTAGTTCTCGTTCAGGGTGGGGTCCCGGCTTATTTATTCCTGCCACCATAGCGTCAGTTCTTATCATTGTTGTGTTCCGCGTCGTATGATTAGGCAGTCAATAAACTTGCACGCCTGTCCATATTTTTCACCAGTAACAAGTAGAGTGTCGAGAAGGAACGCTCATCATTAGGAGAGATGGCAGTGCAGTATTTTTTTATCATAAAAACGTTTATTTTGGATAACTGGAATGTACCAATAGGTATCCATACTGGTTCGTTGACGTGAACGTTTGACTGTAACGATTTCACGTCTGAATCATTATACCGATTGTCATGAAATTCGATAGGAATATAGATAAGACCCAGGTTCAAACATAGGCTACTTGTATAGGATATGAAAGTTTGTACAAAAATCCATAACGAAGTCGCAGTTATACAGCTAGTTGTGCAGTTAGTCACTGATAAAGATAACGCAGAAGTGTTGAATCATTACTTCAAGGAAAATTTTAATAAAAAATTCTTGACTCATTATGCTCGCCTGGTACTTTGATGAACATAAGATAATGAGTCAATTTTCCTACAAAAAATATAAATTAATTACCGATTTTTATCATTGCATGCTTATGTTGATAAAAAATATATTTTGTGACAAGTTTTTCTTTGTAATGGTTATTTCCAGCAGTAGCCTTAAGAGCACTATCCAAAATAGTTATCCACTGGTATACCAGAGTACCAGAGATCTGAGTGTTCTGAAATATTTCAGTAAATAAATCCCTATCTTTTGCAATACGAAACTTGAAAAAAAACTTTTGAATCTGGACCGTCTTCAAACGTCTGGTGGATGCGAAAACGACCCTATCTCCTGGCCTGCCAAGCCTGTCCAAGCCTGGCCGGGTCATCGTAGGTTGGAGTCCGATATAACCCGCTGCTCTTATGCGGGTATTGGTAAGAAGTATAATTCATGGGAAATTAATTTAATAATATTATAAATGTCTCTAAAATTTAAAAATCATTATAGCAATTTAAACGGATATTCAAATAGATCGCTTTTAAAAAAATATATATTTGACCGCTACTTTTCACAACGCACTAGATATATTTTCCGCTGGTTAGAAAAAAAAATCGTATCTTCACGCCCATATCCCCGAAGAGGAAGGCAGAGGCACAACCAGGATACCCACGACTAGCCGAAGATAGTAAGTCCCACAATGTGATAGGTGGCAAGCCTATCGCAAATCGAAATCGCCGAGCAACATTTTTTTTATTACAAAATTGGAAAAACCCAATTTTCTATTTGTTGCTCGACCCGGGATTCGAACCCGGGACCTTATGCAGTCAAGTCCAACAACTGAACAGAACAACTGGTTAGGACATGTAGCAAAATGGCTGATGAAAGATTGACAAAGCAGATATACAATGCCAATGTCGATGGATGGAGGTACCCGGGAAGACCTATGTTGACATTCCACTATCAAATCGCTCGGGTATTATCCGAAGGTGGTGTCAAGAGCCTCCGAAATCGGGGCTTTTGTATTAAAAGGGTTATGAATGTAGAGGAAGCCAGGCAAGTTTGCAAGGATCGTGAGGTTTGACACTAGATACTCTTTGCCTACCCCGTAAGGGACTTGGCGTGAAGATATGTATGTATGTATGTATATATATCCTAGGTATATTATTATCTACTAAAGTAACCTACATGCAATAAAACTTTGCCTCCAACTTTGCAGGAAGCATTCAATCTACCTGACAATTGTATAAAATATGGGTTATAAAAATCAAGTTATAAAATAAATTATATTTGTCATCGTGGAACGGCTTGGCGTTTTCTTGCGGTATTTTTGTGTTCACGTACCGCGCGGTTCAGCTTGAGATCTGTCATTATTCTGATAACACTGTTCGTGCGAGAGAGCCGACCAGCTCTGCTAGAGATGGAATCCGCTATCGATAGAATCCGTTATCGATAGAATCCATTATCGATAGAATTGTGCATTCTTCACAAACACTATGTTTGTGGTTCAATAAAACGTTAGGGTTTCAGTTTATAATGAGAAATGAAGCTAGACCCAACACTAATTATTTAGTTGATAAATATAGTGTGATTATTTAATCGTGTTAATATTAGATATCTATAGTTATTTCAAGTAAATGCAAAAAGATCCTAGTTGCATAGGTACGTTGTCATATATATGATTTTAATAATTAAAAATATCACTGACATTTCAAGTACTTTAGCCGTCTTGGGCCGAGTCCCCAGAGAATATCTTAGTTTCCAGCCTGGCAGCTCATAAAAGGCGAACATAGAATAAAAGGACCATTACTAATAAGACCACTGGTGGTAGAGTGCTATGCAACTTTCCCGGACAATAATCCACTGCCTTACCTATTCCTAATGTCATGATGACAGTACTATGTTATAGTCCGAAGGGCAATGTATCCTGTAGTCTTGAACATTAAGTCTATTATCCGGGTAGGACAGCGACGCACCTATAACATCTATGGTGTCTGTAGGCCACTGTTATCTTTACCATAAATCTTCAATTTATCATGTAATAATACTTCATTCCTATTTATACTCTATTTTGATTTTGTTTAAAAATGGACAAAACTCACAGGTTGGTATAAAATATTGGTTATAGACGTAAAGTTATAAAGTAAATGAGATTTGTCATCGTGGAACGGTCGGCGTGGCGTTTCCTTGCGGTATTTTTGCCTCACGTACCGCGCGGTTCAGCTTGAGATCTGTCATTATTCTGATAACACTGTCTATTCGTGCGAGAGAACCGACTAGCTTTACTAGAAATGAAAAGCCTTATCGATAAAATAGTACGCTTTTTCTATCGTGGCTTTTGTAAGGCTGAAATTAAATGTTACCTATTAAATTATTAGTATATTCGGAATTGGGATTAGCAGAACTTGCGGAAAGCAAGGCTAAGAAACGTTTTAGAAGCCGGCACCGCATTAGTAACTGGGTAACTCTTTGTATTGCAAACATTTTAATTTTGAATTAAAGTGTTTGTACTATAAGTAAAAGCAAATGGTTTTTAGTTTGCTAGGAATTAGCAAAAAGTAAACGATTTTTTAAACAAATAAGTGAAAAACCCATAATGCTAGAAATATATTATGTCAATATTTGAAACGAGATTTATAAATCAGGAAAAGATAAGCAGGTGTAGCAGTTCACCTCACAAAAATGATATTAATAAAACATCAAAGTTTTTTTTACTTTTAGACATTTTAACTACAAGCATTATTAGCATGTAGAAGCTTTAGTAACTTCCTGAAAATGTATTTATAAATATTGTATAAAAAATTAAAACTAAATCCTGCAATTAGAAGAAGCACACAGCAACTCATGTATAACATAAATATTTAAATAAAAACTTTGTACTTAAAGTAAGGAATTATAACTTCTATATGATTATTTATTCGTTGACATACATTTCTCTTTTACTTTGAATTATTGCACTGAATGTATAAAAATAATGTTGTTATCTCTTAAATCTAAAATAATAGACTAAAAAGTAATTTATACAAACTAATACGAGGATCCTACAATAATAAAAATTCAAGTGAAAAATTTATAATTACTTAATAAATTTTAGAACGTCGGTATATACTACTTAAATGCATACCGGTGTAACTGTACCGCTTTTATTATTCAAGACTTGTTAAACGATACAAGTACACGATAAAAAGAACTCATTACAATGTCAAATTCAGTTCAGCGCAAGCTTATTCTCGAAACATTAAAATTCGGCAAACGAAAGTGATCATTCCAGTTCCATGGACGAATTAATTGCATTTTATTATGTAAATTGATATAAAAAGTCACTTATATTTCAAAAAACTTATCAGCGATTGTCTCAATTTGTTTGACGTATAATTATCGTTTCGATATACGAGGTGTCCCGTCACTATTTATACTATGCTATAGTCAGAGATATACAAGCCGTGTTTGTAAACATATAATTACTTGGTAGGTCGATGCATATCAGTTTTTTAATGTGTGCCGTAATATTTTGTAGTGTGTGTCTATCTGTACATGAAGTGTACTTGTTTTATGTGTTTATGCATTTTTTATGTGTGCACGGAACTAGTTTCTTGAGAATATGAGTGATTGTTGCACGCTTTGAATTTGCGACCACACAGCGCTTTATTTAATTGATGTTTTTAATTTTGTTAGATTTGGTTTTACATGATATCATTATTTGTGTACAACTATTAGCTTCGTTAAGAGCGTTAAAGTGTTATTAGAAACCTGTTTTTGTATCATTAAAATCCTGTAAAACTGACCAGCTTAATTTTTTTTGTGATTTAAGTAAACAATTAATGTAGGTAATAACATGTATAACTCAAACGGTACAGCCGTTCAGAGACGTCAATACTCTCTTAATATGTTACTAAATTGACATTTTCAATTGTGATATAATGACAAATTAAATTAATTAATGTCTCTGAGTACGGGTAAAAAAACGTCATACCAGTTCTCATAAAATTTATTTAGGGCAACCTTAGGTTCCCAATACCTAATAAAAAGTATAATCTCATTTAGACTTTTAAATAGTACTTAGTTTAAGTTTTAGCCCTGATGATGTTGTCATAGGTGAAACCGGTAGGCTATTTATAAAATAATAAAATAAATTAAGTGATCCGTAAAACAGTACAAATGTTTCTTCATTTAAAAATATTAATATTTGGAAATTTTACCAAGCGCCGACGATGGAAAATATCAAATATAATTCAGACTATTTTGTAAAACGTTATACGCGGCTTAATATAAAAATAAAAAATAAACATTTATGTCGAATTGAGAACATTTTTCGACGGTTGAAAAGTAATCTGATTTTTATTAACCAGAAGCGGGTTAAAAGTAACTTACAAAACTAAATGCAATACTTTATCGACCTTGATGCTTTGTGACCAAGACCTGTAACCTTTTTATATGAATTCTTTGGCATGTTTGTTAATACGCCTTGTGCTTTCTGTACAATAATGAAGAGGAAAAATGTGTCTTTTAGTTTTAATCAATAAATTTTGTTATTTATTTTAATCTTTCTTCCTAAGGAACTTACTTAATGCCAAGCCATCGTACACTGATGAAATATTTTTTTAAATTGCAAAATTTTTTTTTTAATTCTGTATTTGACTCGTTGACCGCCTCGTTGGTCGAGTAGCTAGCGTTCACGCCTAACTACAACGACGACTACAATCACGAGACTCGGGTTCGATTCTCAACGGGGATAGGCATTTGTGTTATGAACATTTAGAGGTCCCAGACTCGTTAACAGTAACAGTATCCGTGTTTATTAAATTTATTCTGGGATCTATATAAGTATTTCTATGTATTATTATGACTATTATGACAAACACCCATAACACATATAAAGTATGTAATTTGCTTACTTTGGGGTTAGATTCAATTTGTGCAACTTGTCCAGATATATTTATTTATTTATTCATTTCTAGAACCACTTTTTCAAAAACCTTTACATGACTTATTATGACGATTTATAATTAGTTGGAATAATTTAAGTCCGATTTTACGAAATCGGCTGATAACTTAGACCGAATTAATTAAACTTGTCACTTTACTAATGGCAGATACTTCCACCCATGCCAAAAAAATAAAACTGAAAAGCACAAGTCAATATACAGCCTACTTTTTTATGTCAGTTTACAATTCTTTATAGATAAATCGATAACGTTCTGTCAGTTTACGTGATTAGCATTGTTTTAATTTTATTGTTACTAATTGTGAACAGTTTGTGTTAACTTGTTAACAATTTTACATAACTAACGACCCGTGTAATAGATCATTTTAACATTGACAGTGTTTTTTTATTGTTAACAAAAGCACTAGAATTTAATGACATAAAGCCTTAGGTTTTTATATGGTAACAATACGAAAAAGGTCGCAGTAAAGAGATCTCCTGATGATGATTTTCAGAAATAAACATCGCCTAACATCAAAGATGGATTTCCAACCTGAGGCTTGAATGTTATGGCCTGAGTACCGACTTCTTAATCTCAACATGGTAATAAAAGCAGAATGTAAAAAATCGCCTCTGTGGTCTAGCGGTTCGAATCCCTGGTCGGGCACAAAAAAGAAAATTGGGTTTTCCCAATTTTCTATTAAAAAATGTGCTCGGAATTGGAAATGTGCTCGGTTGGCGATAGGCTTGCCACCCATCATATTGTGGGACTTAGTGTCTTCGGCTAGTCGTGGGTGCCCTGGTTGTGCCTCTGCCTACCTCTTTAGGCATGAAGATGCTTAATGTAAAAACTTACTTTGTAGCAATAAAATGTGCAAGACAATTGTTTAAAGCGAAAGAGATGTAGCAAGAGAGCATCATTTAGTGAATATATAACATTTGGAGCTCATAAGAGTTATGAAGAAATCTACCTCTGCCTTACAATTTTAGGAGACAAGAAATTTACGTTTTCTATACGGGGAAAAACGTCGACTTCTTGTCACGAAACCTGTCTGTTTGTTTGCCTTTCACCAAAACAGCGTTTGCTCTTTATTCTCTTCATTTTATAAAAGGTAACCTCGTTAACTGGCCGTAAGACACATGACCTCCGAATGTTGGTACTCGCCCTCGGACGGACGCGGTTCCGCGCGGTGCTTTTATAATTGATGTGCATACGCCGACCGATATAGCATGTTCTAGAAAATAATTTATATTTTTAACCGATTCTGGAAGTTGGGTAATGTGTAAAAATAATAAATATTGGATTTTTCTCTCGACATATGTTTGTTAGAAAAGTATATTTGTTTTTTGTAGCTGACTAAATGTTGCCAGCGGCTTCGACCAAGTATACCCTGATTATTTAGCTTTCATTTCAAATTCATTTAGATATTGGGATGAAAAGTAGCTTATGTCACTCTCCAGGATAATAAATATCTACACATCTAAAAACCATGTGAAAACGGCGGTCCGTTGCAGTTAACATAACGAAATGCGAATTTTCGGTTAAAAATTGCACCTCAAGTCAAAATAAAGGGAAAAGCAGGGAAGGGAAAGGTAGGTAGGAAGTAGGAAAGTAGAATTTCAAAATAACAGTTTTTTTGGGACATAAAAAAAATAATTTCGCCAAATTTATTATTTTTGTTATCAAGACAAAAATAAAATACTTAGGTTATTTCAATTTTTTACATAAAATTTGAGGTTATTATAAAAGAGCGTAAATACTACGAGTATAAATGTTGATGTTTTTATAGTATTCTATTTTATTTTATTCCATGTAAATTGAAGGTTTACTGGAAACCGAGATAAACCATTTCCTTACTCTTTTAACGGGGTGAATCACCTCTACCACGTCCCTACCTCAGATTCGCCCGTACCTTATTTTTCCTCTATTTTATTATACTTAGGTATGTATATTCATTCTTTTCCAATGAAACCGATTCTGTTTTTTTTTGTGGTTTTAAAAATTGTCGACACTCGTGAAATAGTACAAACTGCTGAATCTATTTTAAAATATAAGTGTACACTTAAGTTATCAAACTTTAAATCAATAACCAATTTTTAGTTTTATCAGTAAAAAAAATTAGTATATTCAGCAACTCTTTTTTAATGTAACATTTGTTTTTCGTATGGTTTAAGAACATTTAAGAAAAACATTTACACTCAAGGTAAGGCCAAAAACGCATCTGTGACACGTTAGGCGTGCCGAATGTCCGTGGTCTGTTATGATCTTAATATCAAGCGATCACCTGTTTGCCTCCGTACTAAAATAAGAACATGCCACAAACACAGAAATCTTAATTTGATAAAAGGAAAAATATGTTAATTAATCGTCCCATGTTACAATCGGAACATCCTGTACCAGTACCACGGCAAGCAGCGGTGCGGAAATATATTTTGTACGGACAAAACTGTTATTTTAAAATAATAATTGATGTTCACTCGCATTGTCTGTCTGTCCGCTAGCAATTGTCAATGTTTTTTTTCTTTTGTGGCGAACCGCGCTATTATTCAAACATAGAATTATTAGAATATTTTCCGTTATTCGCTTGAAGGACTCCCAGATACAGAATAAAGTGACCATGCATGCCATTTCAAACGAGACAGTTCTATTTTCACAAGTCTTGTCGTTACCTTGATTTTAGCTCTATTTTTTATGTGTTTTAAGGATCCAAATTAACAAGACAAAATTAACATTACAAATTTTTCGACAGATCATTTAAATGAATTAATTGACATCATAGCTTGACACTAAGTCCACAATGTGATAGGTGGCAAGCCTATCGCCAACCGGGCACATATATAATCACATGTAATTTTAATTGGAAAATTGAAAACACACATTTTCTAATGTTGATCGCCCGGGAATGGATCCGGGACCTCAAGAAGTCAAGTTAGACCGCCAGACCACAGAGGAATTGGAGATAAAGAACTTTTTATTAATCAAACGATATGAAAATGACAAAGGAATGGGTGCGATGCTGAAACTAAATTATTTTAAAAAGTTTTACTAAAAAGCTTTACTATTTCGACGGGTACGGCTAGTTTAATTAATTTTTAAATAGATTAAAATACTGCAAACGTATATCTGCTAAATCCGCTGACAGCACTACTCGTGTGTCGTGGATTTTAAATTTAAAAAATAAGCGTCCCGTTTTTAGACAGGAAGCGTGGCCACGTTAGGTATAACATAAATATGACAGTAATTTATACATTTTCGTATCAAAGTTGTATTTTATTGGCAAGTCACGTTTAGAGCATCTTATTAATTCACTTTAGGGCAAGGTCTTTTTCGATTGCAAATCTTGCTACTAGTTTATGAGTTTGGTTGCTAGTAATAAGCATATCTTTACGTTGTTTTGCTTAATTGCTAGGTGGAGTTTATTGCAAGTATCACGGTCTAAATTCACCATAATTATTTTACCGAGAAAAAAAAGATAGAAGAAGAGGATTCGTTAGGATATATCGATCTTTTCGTATTTTGTAGCTAAAAATTTGAATAAAAAGTTTTTATTTGTATTGCTTCTAGGGTTGGTTTTAACTAAAAGGCGACTCAAAAAATGAAAAGTAAAAAGAGTTTTGACGCCATCTTGGAAGAAGATGGTCGTATTTTTTTTGTAATTATTGCATTTCGTGTAAATTATGTGTAAAATTGGGTAATTTAGGTGGCAATTAGTTCAATTTTGTTCAGTTAAAGTACACAAGTGAAATAGTTAGGAAGAAATCGTGTATCATGTATTTCCCAGTTGCCGCCAAATCTCAATAAATGAGCTTGAGTAACAAGGCCGCCTTCAGCTCAAGACCCTGATATAACTGCGACTTATGACTGTTAAAAAGAATTTATATTTAATGCGGAAGACGTGGCAGCATGGCCTAAAGGTCTTAGCCGGCCTCAGAATAGGACAAATTAACCTAACGTAAAAAGTAGAGTTTTGGCGCCATCGTGAATGAAGATGTTCGTATTTAAGTATAATTATTATTGAATTTCGTGTTTATATTGAGTGAAATTAGTTTTGTTCAGTGAACGTGCACAAATGATATAATCATGAAGAAATTAGTGTATCGTGAATTTCCTCGCTGCCGCCAAATCTCCCAAAGTGAGTTTGTGTAAAGTGACCACCGCTTAACTCAAGAGCCTGACGTGACTTTGTAAATTGTGACTAATGACTGTATAAAAATAATGAATACCTACGGAAGATATGTGACTGATGACGAAATAATTAATACGGAAGACGTGGCAGCATGGCCTATAAGTATGTCTTAGCCGGCCCCAGAAAGGGGCAAATTAACTTTAAAAAAGAGAAAAAGCAGTTTTCCGCCACTTTTCATTTGTTTTTCTATCAGTCGCATGTTTAAACTTTATAGTAATAAAAATAGGTCAAACGAAACCGCAGGTTTAATCCACAACTAGTACATGTGCAGAGCAGTCCCGTTCAATAATATAAAGGTGAACAAGAAACAGGTTGTACTAATGATCGTTATCTTGCGATGTTTATCAATATTAATTTTTACATCGCTTATTAATTACTGCTTATTTTGGCATTTAACTTCTATATAAGTCATGCTATCCTGGTAATTTCTTTTGATATCCACTGGCTGTAAAAATGATATTTTCTATGTTTTTATATGCTACATGAGTGCCTATAAAATAGACAGAGTAACCAATAAAATAAATGCATAGATATTAATAGTCGAAAAATAACTCCACCGAAATATCATCCAGAATCTTACTCTTCGAGATGCATCTACAAATTAACCCATTTTAAAAAATATTAAATAAACATATCCATCCGTCTTTATTTATAAGTGTTTGCACGTATAATAAAGACAATAATAAAACTAAGTATACTAACACTACGTAATACGTAATAAGAGGCGGATCATCCATAGATATATAGCAAACCCTAGTTTTGTATAATGTTTGGCTTAAGTGACACAAGACACTTGACAGCAAGTATGGTGAAAAGGTATAACTCGTTTAATTTGAAAGTAAGTCTAAAGACATTCAGATTTTAGGCAATTAGTGTCATTTACTAATAAAAACATAGCAAACATAACACTTGTTTTTTAAAAAAAACATAGCAAACTGTAATAAAGATTTAAAAAACAAAAAAATAGTATAAACGACTTGAATATTGCTTTTGAGCAAATTTTGTTTGACACAATGAAGGACGCCCAATTTAATCTGAAATAGTTTTATCACAACTTAAAGTACTTATTTTTAATTAATAATGGAGATCTTTAACACTTTAGCTGCATTTTATGATTACAAATAGAAAACAGTAAAAAATTCAAAAAGGCTTGTATTTACTACGATGTAATAATACTTATGTTTGTGCCTTCTAGTTTTCTATGCATTTTTTACTTCAGGGTCGTATTAAAGTTATGGCGACTTTTTATTCTTGCAAAAGGATAACTCAACATAACCAGTGACATTTAGGCGGTATTGCTTCTATTGCATTATTGACATAAATAATATTCCTCGTAAAAAGTAAGCTTTCTTTGAAGCTCGTTAAAACAAATATCCTTAAGAACCTTTGATGGGATACAAGGGACAATTAATGCATTAAATACTTAACCTTTGTGATATTCAATACTAGTTTATGTCTTTGTACATGCAGTTATAAATAGTCAGTAGTGTATACTGTATAGGGGGATTAATAGGACCATTTTTTTATTGTGCAACATTGTTGCAATTTCTTTTAACGGAATAGGCAAAAAGCAGATGAATTTCTTGATGTTAAAAAACTTCTCATATCTTAGAAAAAAAAAACGTTAATAGTGTATTATCAACCTGATAAAGATTTCTTTTAAAATAATGAATCATATTATATTACATAAATAAAATTTACAACATTAACATTCAGTACAGATTAATTTTCGTAAAGAATTGAAATATCAAACGCGAACTCAAATTTTCAAATTAATTCTAATAAACATACAAACAGCTTTGTATATAGTATGTTTATATATGTAAAATGTTAGTAACCCATTTTCGCAGTCGGTTAATAAAGTCGGTTAAAACCCATGTTTATTAGTACGGGCTGTCAAGTTCGGTGTAATCCGAAGTCCCCCATGTTGTCATAGGACCAATGACTCATTAAAATCGCATAAATAAAGTCAAGAATCTACCGAACATCTGTTGTATCATGCGGCCCTGGTAAAACATTTGAACACCTTAGAATTTTTAGAAAGAACAACTCGTTGAATTTTTGGTATAAGTTAAAAAAACAGAGGGCTCTCCGGACCTGTACCGTCTTAACGTTAGTTATCCTTATTCCAGAACCGCGAACCGTCTATGTCATCGGCATTTGATTTTGCCTTAACGATGAGATATAACTGTGGCTTTTATTTTAAAAGGACCAATACTAGTTGGTAGAGTACTGTGCAGAAACTCGTCCGGATCCGCACCTAACACAAACAAAGCTAGCTCTGCCCCCGTAGCGAACGCGGACGCTAAGGTCGTGTTTAGCTTTAGTGTCCTTACCAGACGCTAACAAAATAATGACGATTTTAAATAACCCGATGAATAAAATGTATTATTTTTGTCTAGTTAGGCTATACAAACTTCTTGTAATGATTATATCTATTTTGTTCGCAATTTAGCCCCCTTTTTTCAGATTTGTGGTTTCTCTATGAGAAGCACTTGATAACTTTAAGTACTTTGTTCAATTTAACAAACAGTTTATATCAGTAGAAACAAGTAACTTAAATGTACACAATGAAAATGCGTGTATCTGCTATCTTTATTAGAATGTGATTTTTAAAATTTGAATGGTTATATTTCAAAATGACACTTCTCTATTTTCTAAACTCTTTCACATTTTAATCGGTATCGTTATTAGGCCGCAAGGTGTTAACCATAGCCTGTAACAACACTGGCTGTGCTTGAAAAGTGCACCGCAGATTAAAAAGTAAAATGTGAAATGGCGGGAATTTGCCGCGCTAAGTACTTTCTTGATATGATCGATGTTGTGACGGATTTTAAATATTTGCACGCATGTCATTTCGAACACCTTGTATGAGCTATGTAAGTTTAAACAGGTTGTTCAAAAATATGATACTTTTTATGAATACGATATTGAGTTCAATACAACCAGAAAATGGAATTAATTTTAGTTTAAATTAAAATAGCTATAATTAAATAAGTTGTTTTATTTTAATCGTGTAGGGACTTGGGGTTAAGATGTTATGTATGTATTTAAATGATTTTACAGGATGGAAATCTATACGTAATATAAAACAAAGTCACTTCCTCTGTCCCTTTTTATGCTTAAATATTTAAAACTACGCAACGGATATAGGTATCCTTATACAGGTATGTATAAATACTTTTTAAATTTATTTGAAGGTAAGTTGTGATAGTCGATCCTGTTGATAAAGACAAAATTGTAGACAAAACCAATGTAAAAGTACATTACGAATGACCATTAAGCATTTTTTAAGCTTTGAAAAAAAGAGGAGATTATACGACTCCTATTTTTTTGTCTATTTATCACTTACTCCATCATTTCTAAACCGATTTTGAAAGATTTTTTTAAAGAGCGTATCTTTGAGGCGGTTCAATTCGTACCAAGTCTGGATCTGATGAAATCAGGTAAATCGAGAAAACACACAATTTTGATGTAGGTAACAACAAAAAATATTTCATTGAAGTCGGTTTTTGAAGTTTTATCGCGCTTTATTTATTATTGTCACTATTTGAACCTACAACAATAAAACTGGTATTTTTGGTCGCTTTTGCTCGGATAAGTCATTTCTGAGCTACTTGATGGCATATTTATTAACCATTTGCTTTCTCTTTCAAAAAGTTTGTACTTATTCATTTTCATTTTACATAAACAACCGGGTTTGAAGCCAGTAATAAAATGAACATTTAGCCGGAAATTGTGAGCCATGACTTGTAATAAATCTATTTTTATATTGTATAAAAATAATTTATTGTTTAAAAATGTATGATTCTGCAAAAATGAGCCAAGAATCAAACTTGATTCGCTTCGCTAACCACGCGAATCAGGTTCAAAAGATCACGGACCTCTGCAGGTATTTTAAGTGTATTCACTTTTTTAAGATTGTAATTTGTTATTTTATTTTATTACAAATCTTCCATTATTGTTTGTTACATGTAACTTTCGCTATTTAATCTAACCCCACTTAAGTGTTAGCCAAGGTTATACTCGTATATTTACTAATAACTTTTATGAATATACAGACATACAGACATCTTTCTTGATATATTCTTATAAGCAGCAAAAGAGAAAAAAATAAGGCAGACTATCATGATCACATAAAAGCACAAAATATAAGCCTTTTAATAAAACGTCTCAATTTAACCAATAACAAAAATACATTTATATCAGTATCTATTTACTTCACTATTACAAAATAGTTATGAATGAATAAGATTTTGAATGAATGAATGATTAGTTCAAGTGTTGTTCGTAGTAGCCTATTATTAATCAAATCATTAAATAGGGGAAAAAATCATGACAACCGAAACCGCGGTTAACGGTTGCAAGTCAAAGTTGCCGCTTTGAATAAAATTATAAATGTTCTTTTAAAAGGCCAAGTACACAACAGCACGGATGCACCTAAGGCCGATGCCACATTTAAGATAAAGCCTCCATTACTGTGTGTGTCGCCCGTGACGCCGCCATTTTGTCTATTAGCCAATGCACACCATAATAGTGGGAAAATCTATGGCGAAACGGCCAAATTGGATTCCTATTTTTAGCCTATTTTATTTCACAATCTGATAATACATCATAGTTTTTATATTTATTATAAATGTTTGGTAACATTGTCTGGTTTTGTCTAGTCATGTTTTTTTAAATTTTTATCGTAAATTATTTATCTTCAAAGATATAGGATATACAGAAAAAAATAAATAGGTACAGTTAATTCACTTAGTTAATTTGATGTGGATATTTTATTACTTAAACATAATCTGGAGAAAAAATTTAGTTTTTTTAATGTCTAAAGTTAATAAAAAAATCTTAAAAAAATGCAATTGTAAGATTCATTTTGTCATTTTAAGCCATTAACCTACCGACACAGCAAACTGTTTTGCAAATATAGCTTCACGTCTTATTTATTTTTAACTTTTAAAAGTAGATTTTATGACAAAACCATGGAGCTGTATTACTACTGGAGATTACATTCTTGACAAAGACTGACACTCTCTTTTATTTACCGAACACTCTTTCTGACAGTCTTTTGTTATCAATTAACAATGAAATTTAGACCGGTAAATGAGAGTCAGCAATATTCATTTCATACTGACATCTGGGTTTTCTTAAAAGTGTAATCTCCAGTAGTATTTATTATAACTTCGTGGATAAGATATTAATTAACTAGTACATGGCCCTCTTTATAGTAAGACGGAACTGTCACTTATTTCTAGACCTTATGGCAGAGATGTGAGGCCTATCATGGAGCAAGTTTACCAGCTACTTAACTCTTTAGACCAGTATATAACACTCTCATTATGGTGGCAGGCTTAAATAAGGTAGCGGACCTACCCGGGCAAAGTTTTTTTTTGAGATTTGAAAGACAAGCAAACGGGTTTTTTCCTGGCTTCGTGTTTCATAAAGACACTAAAGCTTGTAATATTTTTTTTGTGTAAATTTAATTTGGTACGCAAGGCAATCGGCAATTAAGATGATTTCGTTTATTAATGAGTACTTTATCATGTTTAATTAAATCACTCAGTCATAACTTAAAATGATTCCTAAAGATTTAATTATAAGCAATTGTGCTGTTAATAAAAATATTTCCAATATTTAGGTGTCGATTCGAATTCGATCCGAAATACGGGGAAGTAGTGTCAAATGGCAAGGTTTAGGAAACATTTAAGTTAATTCTGTTTTATGAGCAAGCAAACGGCGTGAAGGTATGTATTTATAACAAAAAGGAAAAAGTGATACATAAATGTATTTCGAGTTCCATAAACTACTAATTCAAAACAAATTCTAAAAACTTGTTTACAAACCTATTTCCATTTAAATGAACATGTAAAATTAATTAACTTTAACAATTCTACTTACTTATCCATATCTCAAGACTAATTTGGTTTACCTGTGAACAAAAACATTAATTAATAAACTATTAATATGAAAAAAAGAAATTATAACATCACTGCCATTTGGCAGTAAGACAATCATAAATTGTAGCCCAATAAAAAAGCAATTTAGAAAAACATTCAAATTTGAAAAGAGAACGCTAGTGGCCAGTATTATTAGAACCACCATGGAGTTTATATGCAACTTTATGGTGAAGGGAATAGAAAATAAAAAGGGAATGTTTTACTTCGACTTGTAAAAGCATGGAGCGTGACGTCATCGTTCGGTAAGCACGCTCAGTGCACAAATGTTATAAGTACAGTGACCATTTATTCTATTTCGGATCGGACTACCATGTTTTTATTTTTCCAAGTTTTATTGACAAGCAAATCTGTAGATTGTTGTCTAACTATCTTTAAATTTGCAAATTATATTTGATAATTATAAAATATAATGAAGTAATAAATTACACTAATAGTAATAATAATATAATAATAATATATGTATAGTTCGTTAGGCCTAACCTTAACTCTCAAAAGCGTATTACTTCAAGTAGGCAATTAATTGTCAATTCAAGAAGACATACTTATTGTGTGCATAATTTTTGTAAAAACGCATTAGCACAAGTCTGAGTCATGGTATAGACCTTGCGTGCGGGCGAAGCGTGGGATAATTCTAGACCGTCAAGATTTAAGCTTGAGGTTTAATTCTGATTTGAAATACATTTGTACACAATTTGATATTGTCTGCACCATATTTGCTACACATTTATTTTTGTTTTTTTTCGTTACTTTTTGTAAAAGTGTCCCGTAAATGCTAGTCAATAGGTACTCAATCAATGTTTCTAAAATTTACTACTCAAGATACGTATTAGTCTCTTTTCTAACTCATTTCTATCCTTTTTAAAATGATATGAGTTCATTTCCTAAAAAAATCTCAAACTCAGGACATTCCAGTCTAAACGGGACGTGTGGACACCTTAGTTACAACGTCACTATCATGAGTTTATCAATAGCAGTTCATTTCGCGCACAAACCTTGTATTTTATTGCCTCTTTATAAATCTCACCATCTAAGATTTATAACTGAAATTATAAAAAGTTTACTGTTTTTGAATAAACAGACTACACAAATAGCAATCACGAAAGATAAAAAATATTACACTGGCTGATATACCTACTTACAGGTATATTTTTTGCCGTGGTGCTGTGACCCCATTGTTTTCTAGTACAATAGCCTACTAATACTATTACTAGTGGATTTAGTCAGACTAGGTAGTAGTAGAAGTCTTAATATCCAAGTCTTACGCAACGCGTGTTATCATCTATTTATAACCATCAGGATTATTGTAAGAAATCAGATAGTATATTTTTTATGTGAGAATTCAGCAAACACATGGTTCTCTTGGAGGTAAGAGTTTAAAAGTGGCTTACAGACACCATAGATGTTACAGGTTTCGCTGTCCTGTGGCTGGGGTGTCAGGCCTAGGCCTATGGTGCCTACCGGCTACCCTACCCTTCGAGCTGGAACTTGACAGAGTGATTATGACAGCAGGTATAGGTAAGGTGGTGGATCCCTACCCGGCAAGTGGCTGCACAGCACTATACCACTAGTGGTCTTTATTAGTGATCACCAATATTTTAACCAGTGCTCACCTATCACGGGCAGCCTGACAGAGAGGCAGATAGTCTATTCTACTCAGCGGAGCTGAACCAACACAGGGAATTTAAATAGGCAAGTCATCATTGCTGATGATTGTACGATAAGTTTTGTAGACAGTATTCCATGAGTGTGTTGCCAAAAAGGTGTTTTTTAAATTTTAAATGTTGGTCAAAATTGTTTTGAAATGTATTTTTTATTTTAGCACACCTAAATACTTTTAGTACTTATTTGGTTTAATTATTATCAATTTATTTTATCTAAGATATTTAGATACATGCTACTCTTTTTGTCGCAAGTATTTGCAACATAACACTTTATATGTTTTTTTAATTCGCAAAACCTTGTAACAGAAAAATCTTAAAATACGATAAAATAATACTAAATCTATTTAAGGTATCCCTAGAAAGACAGGTTTTCAATATCATCAAAATCTGTGCTCTTGTTTTATATGCTAGAATACCTGAGACACACACAGGAGATAAATCTACAAAATTCAATGTTCTAACTTTTTTTTAATGTTTATACACTTTGGCAGTGAACCACAATCGCGTTGTATTTTTTCTAAAAAATATAAAATAAAACTGGCTGAATGAAAACTTAATTACCTTGTGCTGTTTAAAAAAATAAAGTTCAAGATTTCGAAACGTCCATCAGTCGGCTTTAGGAACCGGAAATGTCAAGAGTGAATGTTCACGTCATGCGTGGAGGCGCTTGACTTGATGAAAAATGGATTTTGAATCGAATTCAAATTTAGGGAGATCACATTTTGAGGCTTTCGAAACCAGTGAGCTTTGTTTATAATTTACTAGTTGATGTTTGCTTCGGTTGCGTAATTTGAAGAAAACTGGTTTTTAGGAAATTCTAGATCCAGGAAAATAGTGTGATTTCTGTAGCGCTTATTCGACAAAGTCTATTTAAGGAAAACTTTAGCTTTAAATATACATTTCTTAAAATCATATATAGGAACACCCTCTGATCAGGCGAGGCTGGCAGAGGCAGGCGAGGCTGTGGTCTAGCGGTTCAGGTGTTGGACTTGACTGCATGAGGTCCCGGGTACAAAAAGGTCGGGCAACAAAAAAGAAAATTGGGTTCTTCCAATTTTCTAATAAAAAAATTTTTGCACGGGATAGGACTGGTGCCTGTTGGCGATAGGCTTGCCAACTATCACATTGTGGGACTTAGTGTCTTCGGCTAGTCGTGTGTGCTCTGGTTGTACCTCTTCGGGGATATGGGCGTGAAGACACTTACTTACTTACGTATATATAGGAACAGAAACAAGCGGACGAAATTGCTTTAAACAAAATTCAATAAATAAGAAACTATTTCCGACTAACTGTTTCACCTCCTCGTTGGTCCACTTTATATTTTATATATATATTATATTCCACCTACCAACCGCGAGGCTCGGGTTCGAGTAAGGAGCAAGATTTTGAGTGACGAACATTTGGATGTCTGCATTTCCGGGTCTGGATGTTTATTATATTTATACTAATACGTATTTAAATGCTATATGTCATAAAATGTGCTTACTTTGAGGTTAGGTTTAATTTGTATAAATTGTCCAAGGATTTTTATTACCCACTGTACATATAAATTAAAGATGTTAACGCTGTGCTGCCAACCTAAGCCTACCCTCCAAATCGGAACACAAGAACAGCGAGCGCTAACATAACGGTGCTTCAAGAATAGCTAAGGCGGTGTTACCAAATAGCATTCCGGAAAAACACTTGCATAAATCCACAACCTACTGTTTTCTAGATCGCTAATTTCTTTGACGTAATCAAAGCCGTTCTTGTCACTAGTTTTCGTTTTTGTAGATTTCCTCTTTTCTTCTTTTTCCGTCTTTGTCTGCATTTTTATGTACTTAGCGTTATTTTAAGTTAATGTTTTATCTTGATAAGATGAAAATTACAAACTAGTATACAATTTTAGTGACAAATTAACAGATGTCTATCTCTGACGACCTGCTAGGAAAGCAGTATATTTACTAGACTCTTAGCCTAACACGAGGTAAAAGGTATATAAAAAGATAAAAATGGTAATAAACCCGTATGGCAACATTGCCGTTATGATCGTAAAAAAGGCAATAAACCAAGGAATAACGCAGTTTAAAGGTTGTATGACATAAGCATGTGATAGTCTAGGTCTTTCAATTATAGCCTTGGTTTAGTACATTAGTCCCTTTCAACTGCTGCTTGCCTAGGAGTTTGCAAGATGTATACATAGGTTTGTTACGTCACTAACTCTGTGACTGCAAAAAGATGAAGATTTTTTTTATGATATTAGAAGGTAAACAAGCAGACGGATTTCCTGATGGTTAGAAAGTCACGACACCTAGAGACACCAAATGTGTTAATAGCGCGTTGCCAACCTGAGGTCAGAATATTAGGACCCGAGCAAAAGTAAATTTACCGGCGACCTTATCCTCCGAACCGGAGCACGTCAACGGCAAGCACTGACCTTATGGCGGCAGGAATAGCTAAGGCGGTGGTACCAATCCGGGTGAGTCGCTACGAAACTCTACCACCTAGTCAGATGTCACGGTGTCAGTGACGATAAGTCGATGCTCGCCTTAAATGAGCTGCTTGGCATGAGTGCAGATGGTTTATTCTACAAAGGAGCCCGGAGTTTGTCAATGTAGAATTAAAAGGATGGAGTCCTTCAGAGTTCAGATCTCGTAGATTGAGAGGTGAAAGCTTATACCTAAGCATCAAAAAGATCTCAGCTTCAAATCCCAAAAGGGTTATGCTATAGAAAAGATGTTGAATGTGATTCAACAGTAATATGCTGTCCAGAATATTTTATTGACTATGAAAAAACAAACATATCAAGTAAACTTGTAAAAGAAATAAACACATACACTCACAAGGTATAAATACATATTTATGACCTTATTGTACGAGAATAAAACTTTAACTCAGAAGGGGCTTTGTACCAATGATAGCCCTTCCAATATGTTGTCCTTCCCTAGCCACACTAACTGCGTCAAATCATATCTATCTGACGGGAAGGCAGAATGGTACTTTTAAAAAAATATTTTGCGTTAAATAAGTAATTAAAAAAAACATTAAATTCTTTTCGCAATCAGATATTACATTAACACTACAATCAATGTATAAATAAACAAATATGTAAAATAATACAAAGAAATGTGTAATGTATTTGTTTTCGTATTAAAAGAAAAAAAATATTGTTCAATAAGTAATTTAAATTTTAGCCCTGACTACGCTGTAAAAATAGAAATCAGTAGGCAATGTAAGAAACAATTAATTATAAGTGAACGAATAGTACACATTTTTCATTCATAATACGGATATAACGTGAGTGTCGAAATGGATGCGTTCGTTAAAACATTACCATATTATTTAAATAGTAAAGGGTAATCATGGAGTTTAACCTACAAGAAGGATCGTTGCTATCATTGTATGCAAAAACAAAAAAAAAACTTTTTATGAAGCTCCGTTACCTATACGGTTGGCAACCCTTATAATTGTAATCTATTATAACCTTTATCACCTCGGGCTATGGTTTGAAATCGTGTGTTATAAATTGACCCACTCTATTAAGGTTACAAATGATTGAGTTCACAACTAATTAACCACTAATGACGTAACATACAAAAAAGACATCAACGTATCTATCAATCATTTTCTATTTACAAAAAAAGATGTGAATAAAAAATGAAATGAATTCGAAATTTGAATATCGCGGCCTTTTGTTACGATACCCAGTATCACTGACATTTGTTTTTTTATGCATAATCCATGGCATAATCAAAGAAAAATACAGCCTTGGGTAAAACTTAAATAACGTCTCCTCAAAAAGGTGATGACGAGAAACGAGATATTTTTCTTTTAAAAATAAATTTTGCATTCTAAATCTGAAGATATCGTTCAAAAAATTATGGATTATATTTTTTTTAATAATTACGAAACGGTAATAAAAAAAATCATGTAGTGTGTAGTAGTGCCTGTAGCTGCCTTATATTGGTATTTTCGACTTGTAATCCTTTAGTTCCTATTTTTTATATTCTTTATTATTTTCTATATATCCTTTAGTTCTATATTTGTAATTTCCTAATCGATACTAATAATATTTTTTTTGATATACGGTTTTGTGTGTATGAAGCGTTTTGTGTGTATTTAATTTTGATTTACTTTTGAAAATACGGGCCAGGTTTTGCAAATAACAAGGAAGGATCATTGTTAGTAAAATAAGTGATGAAATTAAAGTTCTTACTATCCAAAGAGTTTTACTACATATAAGTAAAACTGTAAATATTAATAAAATTGAATAAAATAGTACAAAAATGTAAAATTTCTAACTTTACAATGTTATATACAAATTAAAACAACCTGTTGGCACATTCAACTAATGTGCAATACTTAGCTTTGATTAATGGCAACATTAAAAAACCGTTTCGTTTCGCTCAGACTTAATTACAATAACATCAATTATTGTTAGACAGTGTTCCTATATAAACAAGTAATTATGTGAGAAAAACGATGATCGATTTCTTTAGGTCAAATTCGTGAAGATATATATTTTGTAATTGCGTGAGGTTATTTATTATGCCCTTTTTATATCAAGCCAAACATAATATGAATAAGTTATATGCGTCGTCTATAAATATTTATGATATTAACTATGCGTTACCAATCTATGCTATCTTCTAACTGGAATACGACAACCGCCAGTCAGTTGTAGTAAAATTTTAGGCGATGGTTTTAATCTGACTCTAACGTGAACCTCTTACGTGAGTAGTTAAGAAATACCCGTTGCCTATGGATACCGATGGTGTCAGTCAAACAGCTGTACTCGTGGAAACCAAGTCGTACATCTTAGCTATGCCTACTTCTCTTAACGAACGAATATAATTATATCCCTATACCCTTTTTGACTGTATAACTTAGTTTTATCAAACCCTATTGCAATTAAAAAAACTTTTTTATATTCTGGTATTCCAATAGTTATAAAACATGTTTTACTTATCTTATATATAAAATTCTCGTGTCACAAATTTCGTTCCCGAACTACCCTTAAACAGCTTGACTGATTTTCATGAAATTTTATGAGCATATTGCCTGGTCTGAGAATCGGCTAACATATATTTTTCATAACCTAAGTGAGGAGGGTGAATCTTTTTCATACCCCTTAGTGATAACGGTGACTCAACCAATTTTTTCATAGCAGAACAATGTCTGCCGGGTCAGCTCGTATACTATAATATTTTACTTGTAATATAATAACGTGAAGTACTTACTACGAGTAACTGTTGTTCGGAGTGGTTCAGGGCTTCAAATGCCTATTTTTTTTAAATCTACAGCGGAAACCAGTTAAGTTATCAGGACATAAATTTGCCTTATCCTTCTTCAAGATCTTACCTATATTCTAGCGGTCCAGCGTCGGGCTTGATTTCTTAAGGTCGGTATTTGGATCTCCAAATCAAAAAAAATAGTTTTCGAATGAAAAAAACATTCCCCTGGTTGGCGATAAGATTGCCCTGGTTTTGCCTCTGCCTACCTTTTCAGGGATATGGGTGTGAAAATACTTATTTACTTAGGTCTAAACTATTTGGAATAAAAAAAAACATTCCCCTGGTTTGCGATAAATTGCCCTGGTTTTGCCTCTGCCTACCTTTACAGGGATATGGGTGTGAAAATACTTATTTACTTAGGTCTAATCTATTTGTAATCAAACGGTTATAAAAATCGGTTCAGCCCATTTAAAGTGAAAATAGAGCATACAAACATGCACATTTTTGCATTATTATATTAGTGGGGATAACAATATATAAAGTACTAGGCATACATAATCCATCAAGAGATTAGCTCGTTACCTTGAATACAAGATTTACTGCGTTATACAACGGACTTGGGGAAAACGCTCGAGGCCATTATTTTGACGTGAAGTTGCAACACCGACTATACCTAACCTACAAACTCTAGAAGTAAGCCGTCTTTGGTAAGCATCCGGTGTATCAATAGACTCAATATACCGGCTAGATTAACTTGACCCCTCTTAGAACACCGACAATACGCTCTTACGTCCCTTCTATTTGCAACTGAATGGGATAGGTCTAGTTATACTAGACAGGGAGGGGACTCCGAAATATATTTCCAAATTTAAATGACCCCAGGCATGTATGTGCGTACATCTATGTGGTCTATATTGGAAGGTGAGAGCTCTGAGAGGGTCACGATACAATGGTAGTGGTTTAACAACGAGAGAACGTCACTTGAGCACATTACGAGTTTAATCGGGACTTCCTACTTATGTTCGAGCATCCCGCACTGAGATTTGTTCCAATTTTAAATTTGTACATTCGATTTTCAAATGGAATTTCGTTACCAACCAAAAAAAAGTACCTACATTAGGACAGATAATAAAAGTAGTCAAGTGCGAGTGGACCTGTAACGTAAATACATTTAGTTGTTAAGTCCTTAACATTAAATGTTGATTTCTGTTCTTTAATACATATTTCTTTATGTTACAGGTGCCCTTAATCTTGATTAAAAAAATAGAGTTAATCATCATCTATATAACTCACTGTTACGTCGCTATATTCTTGGCGGGATCTTTTGTCACGTTTACGATCTACCGATTGCCCTGCTCTATGTCATGGAACACAACAAATACGATCACTGGTTCTATGGCAGATGGAATATGTAAGGCCGTTCTATCTATCCTGGCAACCTTTAATACAGGATTCATAATAAAAGTAGAACTAGTAAATAATAGGTTAAAATGTTACATAATTCTTTATTATACAGATGACTAAGACATCAGGATTTTAATTGCGTAGTACAAATTAAATACAATACACTGTATGTCAATAACTTATGCAGAAAAACGTATAAAGTGTAAGAAATCGATCAATTATGCAACGCCTGAGCATGACATTAAACTCATATTCCTGATAATTACGTGTCGAGCCTGACTGACATGTATCCGGTTTTAAAAAAAGAATATTTTGATTACACGATAATCGAAAGGTCAAAAAATTAAATTAAGAACGGTACCAACAAATTAATTTATTATCTGCATCGTTCGATTACTTTTTTTATCTGTGAGAAATTTTAATGCAAAATGGCGTTCATTGTTTTATGTTTCACATTGTTTTCGTTTTATCCATACTTCTGTTTTTATTTGATGAAGACATTAGTAATGAGAAAACTAATCAGAGCGAAACATGCAATAATTTATGATTGCCCTTTGAAATGACGTTAGTTGTCAGATATTTATACAATGAGTGTATCCTATGAGTATTCTATTACATAGCAAATTCATAGCATATTTTGTTCTTAAAGAAGTTTTTATTTATGTTTCCAACATACGTACATCGTGTAATGTTCATTGATATAAATTTAATTCTATTATATTTTATTATTAAGTGTAACTCAAAACCCGCTGGTGGGATATAGATAACAAAATATGGGACCATCTCGAAAATAATAATTAACTTTCGAAATAAGAATTATCAAATCACGACCTTATAATCGCGCCTTTTTGCAGTTTCACTGCTCTTGAGTAAATAATTAAAAAACCGTAGATATACGTTTTTTTCTTACATATGATATTTTTGTATGTCAGTTTCGTGGTTCTCATGTTAGTCAACCTTTCGGCTTGTGCAACAATATTTTTTTTACTAGCTTATAGATACGAGTTAAGAAGAGTATACTCTTTTACTTTGTGTATCAGCAGTTTTCCGTCGCTTGGGATAACATTTTTCTGAATTTAAATTTAATTTGCAATGATGAATTAATTATAATACAAATACGTGCTAATTGTATAATAAACTGATACTTTAAATGTAAACACCCGTAGCTTAATTGACATATCATCAAAAGCGTAAAACAGAGGCCAGGCTTTTATAATAAAAAATGTGTCGAAAAATTAAATATTTCAATTTAAATTTTACGTTACCTAATTTTCGTGTAATCGTACAAAATAATGAAAAAACGTTAAGTACTTTTACTAAGAGCAACTCATTTTTAGGAAATAAACATAAAATTATACAAAAAAAACCATTTTGTATTAAAAGAACAGATTTTCTTCTTCTTAATAAAAACTAGTATTATGAGCCTTAAACACTACTTAACGCATGTCCCTCATGTTGTGTAAAAACCTGCAGTAGCCAAAAGGTTGGCCAACATAAAAACCACGTAACTGACATACAATTATAAGTTGGCCCTCACATCGAGTTGATTAAACATCAATAATGTCGTTATCTAGCCACAAAAACTACATTAACGTGTACAACGAGCAACAAATGCCGAAATATTAAAAATATCACAGAAAAATAACCCTTAACTCACAAACATAATGAGGAATTTCCCATGTCTATATTAAAACCAAGTATAAGGCAATGAAAATCGAAATTGTAAAATTATACATGGAAATACAACCTTTATTTTATAGGCAAAGTTATCATTTTGCCTTGTACATATTATTCTATTTTTATCTTAAATCGACAGATGCAGTCTAGATGCTATTTAGACCTAGATGATATAAAGATAATTAATAAAATCCTTGTAATAAAATTATTTTATTATTTTTTATATTAATAACATTTACGACAGGATTTTATTATAAAATAATGAATGTGTTTTTGCAATAAAAATGTTAAATAAAAAAATTCAAAATGAGTAATTTTGAACTAACTATGTTATAGTTATTATTTTTTCTTTCTGTTGAACTGTGAATATGTAAAAAAACTGTTGAACTGTGAAGTGCTACATTCGCTAGGAAATACCTTTTATTCTTATGTGTCTTAATAGATAAATAAACATAAGCATAAGCGACTTTGATAACGAGTTCTTTTAGTTAGACCACCGGATTCAAACGTGGCCACTTACTGAGAAAATATGACGAAGGAAATCCATCGGAATTATCTTTCAATATATGCAATTTGTAATAATATTTCAGAAAAAAATAAGGTTTATAAGACCTTTGTAAACACAAAAATTTTCTTGGGAATTCTTAATTTTACCAGACCCCACCACACAAAGGCTACTTTGTTTTTTTTTTCAATTTTAAATATCTGTTTTTTTTTAACAAAATAGGACAAGTATGAACAGATATATTAGTCTAAGATCTAAATTTAAGTCGACCTTTATCGAACGGACTATAAGATGACACATACTTTAAAATTAATTTAGTATAACATAACGCAAATAGAACATAATTTAAACATGTAACATGGGTATATGTTTAAGTTGAACATGGGTAGTTAAAAAAAATTTGGACTAAATATTTTTATTTATTAAAAAAATGTTGCAATATTAGATAATAAATGTATTACTTATAATAAGATGAAAAAATATATGTAACTTAAAATATAAGACGTATAGAATGTGACGACATTAGGTCATCTTTATTTACCTGGACGAACTACTGGGTATCCAGGCATAAAAAGGTATGTCAATGTCTGTTACTTTCACTTGATTGAATAATAGAAAAAAAGTGCATGAACATACTATGTTTTATTGCGAACACGCTGATATAGGGCTGTCAGCAAAAAGAAATGGAATAATGAGAAGTTAAATTTTAAAAATATTATATCCAGGATTTTAGACAATCCATTTTAAATGTATTTTCTAATATATTACATTCATTATTAATTAGGTTTCTTTCTATAATCAGCAGGGTGAAATTCGATGTAGGTTGGTATCTTCTATTGCAGATCTTCATCTTCGCTTAGAAAAATATATGGTGAAATACCACAAGGATAAAGTTGCAGCCAGAAAGTAAAAAAGCAGTCAAGTGCAAATTTACCTTAAGCATAAAAAGTTGAACATCACCCAGTAGGTACTTAACAGTATTCAGATTTCTGGGATATCAATACTTGAAAGCCTAAGAAGCCAGCCATAAGATAGAAACGCACCAGTAACATCTGTGATGTCTATGGGTGATTTTATGATTTTGATAAAACCGAAAGGCATTTTCAACAAAAACTACACCATTAGAAAAATATGTATAATGTAGACTTATTGCCAATGCCAATAATCTATACAATATAAAAAGATACAGCTACTTTAGATTAGTTACTAGACAACCACTGATGTTTTTTCTCTTCTGAATATCTTTGTAAAAAACTCTGCCAAGTCTATCTGTATCTATAGATAGGTTATTAAAGAGCATTAAAAATACAGCCAGATTTTCGCATTTATAATTTATGATATAAATATGGTATATTGATACATTTAAACTAAATTTAATGTAACTTATTTTTGTTTCCATTATGAAACATTTATTATTTTTCCATTACTTGACACTATTTTTTGTATATATATGGGGACAAAGTAACAGTTAATAAATAGTATAGCTATAACTATGAAAAGTATGTGCGAAATCCATATTAATAGTTCAAAACCAACGTACGTTAGCAGCACACCACGTGCAATGCGGGCTTCTCGGTAAAAATATTTATTCATAGTTTTTATATAGACACATGCCTTTTATGGATTACTAATCTTATTCCTCGACTTTGTCTGAGTGGCAAAACGATTACCAATTAAAGTTAACTTGTTTAGTCGATTTTTTATGACATTGGTGGTAAATTTGTTGTGCACTCACTAAACTGTTTTAAGTTATCGCTATCTTCTTTTAGCGAAAGTACTGTAGCCGACCTATTTCGCAACTCTACCAGATATTCAGCAGGCAGTAGTTATGATGGCAGGAATAGGTAAAGTCGAAGATCCCTACCCGGATTAATTGCACAGCGCTCTACCACTAGTAGTCTTGTTAGTAATTACCTATTTATTCTGTGCTTGCCTCTTATGACCTGCTTTAAAGAGAGATCAGTAGTTTATTCTACTACAGCGAAATTCTTATTCTACTACTACAGCGAAAGCGAAACATGAAAGGTATCTCCCATATCATAAACTGAAGCCGCCTATGTAACTCCTGAAATCTACTCTTGGGATCCCTCCTATTTAATGCGCACAAAAGGCGGTCTTATCGTTTCACAAAGATTTCTATACCAGATATTTATATGTTATAAATTCACGTAATTACAACTTTAGTCTGGGACAATATCTTTATTATCATCAGAATTTTTTCTGATAACCCACCACATACATTTGGAACTTTGTTACGAAGGTCTGTTTCGAAAAGATGCCGAATGCTGCGAGAATACGTCATACAAAAGCTACCTACCGGAAATAGGACTTTTTCAGTGGATTTTTATAAGGCGCCATTTTGTTTCGAAATTTCGAAACGAAATTCCGAATGGATGTGACCATTAAGAAACAAAGTATCATCAGTAGATCTGAATTGGTCACCCATCCAAATAGTTAACCACACCAAACATTGCTTGACTATTAAGATCAATCACGATAACACATTTGCTCTACGCCACTGCCTTATTAAACATATCCCACGTAATTACCCATCTATTTTCCCCAGCATTCAGTATTACGCACCGCATATCCATATTGAATGAATAGAGAGGCGGGTCGTCTGGCCTCGTTGAGACGAGTACTGAGGAAACGGGCCTAGGAATAACATCAGATCGAGGTCATTGTGCATACTTGTTTATTAGTCTATATTATATTGTCAAAGGAAAATGACGACATCGTGGGCAATTTTCGATTTCGTGAAGCCCATAACGCTTTTCACATGTAGAGTTAAACTGCAGAGATAAGTTTTTTACCTAATTCGAGTCATGAATGGTGGAGAGATCATTTTCATTCCTCACAAATCTCGTAGAGGTACAAAAAATTCATACACGTAGTACGAGTATTAGTACGGGATATACGATTGCAATGACCACAAACTAGTTGAAAATACTACGCACCATTCAATGATGTTTTTTATGCAATGTATTGTCCTTAGTATAAACATTTATGTCACTTTTGACAGTTGTCAAATAAAGTTGTTGTTTTTCTTTCAATTATTGAAGATTACATCTCTTACCCGCTTTGTCAAAATAATATATATTCTATGTTTTGATTATACGTCCAAGGTCTTCGGAAAAACCATAAAAGGAGCTGTTTCCCAGTTTTAAACATCCAGTTAATCAAAACAGAATTAATTAATATTCATGTAATAATTTCCAAGTCAAGTGGTCAGATAGGCATCGGGAAAGCTGATCCGTTTTGTAACGCCGACAAAATGGCGCCGGACTCGAATCTATCTTGTTTATGGAACAATTAATATCTGATATTGGGGATGTAATAGAGATAGATCGGGAGGGGACCAACGCTTACCAGCGAGTACATCGACACATATCGCACATCTAGTATATCGAGTACTCACAAGTATGAGATTGCCGGTAAACGAGCCTAAGTAAATTTGAGAAACGGAATTGTAAGTTTATCACATCATCCTATCGTAATTTACAAAACATGAAAATTTATGACAAAATATTTTTATCACAAAATAAAATCTACGAGGACCTTTAATATACTTTAGGTCTGATTGTAACTGTCTCATTTGGATACTCGATGGGGTAGGTTTAAAGACATTGTACTCCTGAACTACGATTGCAGAGTGAGATGTTTGCAATTTACTCGTCCAATACTAGTGATGGTCTAAGGCTTTTCTTGCGTGACAAAAATATTACACAAACCGCTGATAGAATTATTATACAGCGATATTCAAATCTTATTTCATCAGCACCCGTACTCAGAAACGACAATTGTCTTTTAATAAGTCGATAAGTCGACTTTTCAATACAAATTTGTGACAAAATCATAGATTTTTTTTAAGATATTAGAAGGCAAACAAGCAGACGGATTTCCTGATGGTAAGAAATTCACGCCGCCTATAGACACCAAAGGTGGTAATGGTGCGTTGCCAAAATGAGACCGGGATGTTAGACCAAAAAGTACCTTACCCTCCAAACCGGAACATGTTTACGTTATGGCGCAGGAATAGATAAGGCTGTGGTACCAATCCGGATGAGTCGCTGCGAAACTCTACCACCTAGTCAGATGTCACGGTGTTAGTGACGGTAAGTCTATGTTCGCCTATTACGAGCTGCCTGGCAGGAAGGCAGATTGTCTATTCTACAAAGGAGCCCGGACCAACACGGGGAATTAAATGTTAATTGACTTCTCTGATTGAGGCTATGGTGTTAATCATACTAGCAGGGTTCGAATCCGATTCCAATTTCCAATTTGCACGAGATCGAGATTTAAGAGTAACCCTACTAGTAAAGTTTAAACCGGTAAACCCCTACACGCCTTAAACTCAACCGATTGAATCTTTGTCCGACCGATCATTGGATCGATATCAGCGCCTTGTTAATTCTTGCTAAGCGCTGTAACGTCAGTCTTTGTTATTATAATGTTCACATTTTAAGCTGGTATTTTCTTACACAAGGCTTTTACTTTTTTTACCTTGTTGTATTAAGAAATTCGTTTGTTCATTTTTCTTTGAAAAATAAAAGCATACTAAAAATGTTTTCATAATTTATACAATATTGTTAATTAATTACCACACTATAAAAGAAAAGCTATAATATATTGCGCATATGTATTTGTGTGATTGTATGTATGATACTTTATCACCTACATCATTTCTCCCATTACGATTTAGGAACTTATATCATTATTCGTCTCAACAAGCAAATGCGTAGCAACAAAAAAACACTTTGAGGTTGTGTGTTGCCATTATGTATGTTGATATGCCGCAGTAAACATGACTAATTAATTGCTTGAAATTACTTTTATGAGTATCAAATCTATCAAAAAATTAAATTTTGAGTTCGATTTCTTTGTATCGCAAACAAACCCATACATCGGTGCAGGGTTTGAATCCCGGGTCGTGCAACAAAGAGAAAATTTGGGTTTTCCAATGTTCTAATAAAAAAATGTTGCTCGGGATTGGATATGTGCCCGGTTGGCGATAGGCTTGCCACCTATCACATTGTGGGACTTAGTGTCTTCGGCTAGAGGTGGGTTGGTTGTGGCTCTGCGTACGTCTTCGGGGATATGGGCGTGTATATACTTTTTTTAAACTTAGATTATTTCAAAGTAGAGAAAACATTTTATACTTATGTAAAGTATAATAATACCCAAAGCGTTGCAAAAAGTGTGAATAAAGTAATATTTCACAAGTTCCATAATTACCTGTTATTTTAAATACCAAAGGTATAAACTTTTACCTTTAGCGGCCAGTTTTTATCAATGCCGATTAACCAAGCAACAAGTTACCCTATATTCAAGCACTTTCTCTCATGGCATTTTCGCAGAACGTATTTTTTAAATCTTTAAACGTATACGCCTCTGTGGTATAGGAAACAGTATCGGCGTGGTTTATACGAGATTCCGGATTCGATTCTGGCAAGTCATTTTTTTTTATTTTTCTATTTAGATGAATGTTGCCCGCGATTAAATATGTTATTGTAATCTTGAGAAACCTTGAGAACTTAGTATCTACGACTAATCAATGCTTTTCTTTAAATTAGTAGTGTTTGATTCCCTGATTTCCAATCGATCATATTTATTAAATATTACTTATAAAAGCAACTACTCCAAGTAATAACAATTATTTTAATGGGTATGTTTTTGGAATCATTTTCAATAATTTATTTGTCTGTGCTCTTTATTGCCGTGTTTTGGTTTAAGTGGTAGCATAATTGGCAAGCTTATTCACAAACCACTGTTATCACCACAGCAATCTCAAGTTGGCAACGCACCGTCAATTTTTGGTATCGATAGGCAAAATGCGTGTTTATTATAATCAGTAATCAATTATTATTATTAAACCTTTAGGTTGCTGTTCTTATAAAACAGTATCAAAAATTAAAAACATATCACCTATAGGCTATAAGTCCATCACTAGCCGCCATGTTTAGTTTTTAATGTCACATGAAAAAGAAGTGGAAGAAATGTCACAAGACCATAGACTTCTTCTTTCTTTCTTTAGTTTTTGGTCTTCACATTAGTACTTTGCCATTAGTCAAGTAGAAATTTGCAACAAATTTAATATTAATTTTAATCAATTATAATTTGTCATCAGTCTTAAGTCGTCAGAAAGTCATGTCAGGCTTTTGGGTAAAGCAGTAGCCTCATTACTCAAGCTCATGTAATGAGATTTGGCGGCAACGAGGAAATACACGATACGCTTATTTCTTCATGGTTATTTCATTTGTGCACTTTCACTGAACAAAATTGTACAAAATGCCACCAAAGTTGACTTATTTCCCTCAATAACAACACGAAATTCAATAATTATTGTGAAAAAACCTCGACCATCGTTTCTCTCGATGGCGCCAAAATTCCGACCATAGACTGTATAATATACAAATCTAACATTTAAATCATAATAAGATATATACGTTTTTCGGAACAAGGAATCTCAACACATTCAGCCAAACACATAAAGATTTTATCAGAACTTTATTGTGGAATTTGTACTGAGTAGAGCTCTCCTTTGACATCACGTTCCCATAATGACCTTCATCAATAACATTATTGTTTATTATCGCCTCTGTGGTCTAGCGGTTCAGTTGTTGGACTTGACTGCATGAGGTCCCGGGTTCGAATCCCGGGTCGGGCAACAAAAAGAAAATTGGGTTTTTCTAATTTTCTTATAAAAAAAGCTATCACATTGTGGGATTTAGTGTCTTCGGCTAGTCGTGGGTGCCTGGTTGTGCGTCTGCCTACGTCTTCGGGGATATGGGTGTGAAGATACTTTTTTTAATTAAAACTTCCTAAACACTTTTTATATTTTTTCAAGATATACTTTTATATCTGTGGTATAACATGCATGAAATGTTGCCAAATGAATAACGTCCAAGTATTTTGTTTTCTGTGTAAAAAAATGTCACGCGAAACTGTGAAATTAGATTGCAGTTTCTGGGACAGCCTATTTCCTATGTTATTTCACAGTTGGAAACGTACTCTTCTTTTACTTCAAATAAATCGTCTGCAAAACCCAAGTTCACAAACCATGACGGTTTTTTGTTAGCGAATTTTTATTGATGACCGAAGTTTTTCGTGTTTAGCAAGTAGTAAAACGAAAGATTCATTATCTGATAATGCAATGCTTTATATAATGTTTGGAATGTTTCCTAGGAATTGTAACTATTGTGTTCCTGTTTGAGTTATTAAGATCTCATTTTAAACCGAATCAAAAAAGGAGGATGTCGATTCGACTGCATGTTTTTTGTAAGTTTGTTACGCGATTACTTAACCAATGGATAACCGATTTTGATGGGTTTTTTTAGAAGAAGGTCATGATTTTGAGGTTGTCCTACATTTATTTTATCCCCTTCCAAATAGTTTTTGAGCTGTATTTAATAGTGAAAAAAACGACGGGTTGCACTCCGGGAGTGACGGCAGAAGTGAAAACTTGAATATTAACGTTGTGCATTTTTGATATTTTGCAATGTTTGGGGAAAAATTTTGCACGAATTGCTTTAATTATCAATATAAAAGTACTAAGTATCATTTATGTGGTAGAATACAATATCCATTTATTGCGCTATCGTACAGACATAAAAATACATTGGCGCAAGCGCCCTGCGCCGTCTTACGTATTTTCGATCAGGTGTCCTGACGCGATTTTAGAAATGTTTAGCCATTCCAAACAACAGCTTAAATGTCAAGCACACGCACTGGAGTTAAAATGGAATGGTGTAATTTGGTGTACAGTAAGGAGTATTCATTCATTCATTCACTCAAAACCAAGTAGAGGTCTAACATGGTCGAAATAATATAATTTAACATTTATTTTATTGAATTCTAAAACATTATGCCTTATCTCGCACTCATCAAAGGTTTCTCTTTACATATAATTTGTACTAAATAGGTCAAAAGTAATGAAGCCAACATTTTGTTTCCTTAAACTTATCTTCGAAACAGCCGTTATACTTATCTTTTTATATCGACACAAAAGTAATAAGGAAAGTTTATTTTTTATTGAAAATGAAGAGATTTTAATAAATATACTGGTCACACCCATATCTGATAAGGGCTGCTATTACACCGTTTTGTAATGTTATTGTATATTTATTTATTATTTTATTTTTATTATTTATATAAATATAGAAAGTAAGGTCACATGAAGAGGCTGAGCAGTACTAAGTAAACACCACCGTAAAGGAACATCCAAAACGTTATTGGTGTGACTGGTGCGTTACTTCTACTCTTATCTACTAGGGATGACATTTTTTCTTGACGGTTACGAAATTTTGTATGTTTAGAAGTTGCTGTTGAATTGTAGTTTGTTTAAAACAAATCAGAAATGAATAGTAGTTTGGACTTATAAAACGACAAGAAAATCTGAAATACATTGTAAAATATATTACCATAATTGATTTCTGCTTTAAGTATACAAATATAATTTTTAATTGTGAAAAAAAAATATTTTTCATTATATTTTGAATTGCATTACATCTATCAGAATATTTAAAGAAACACATAATTCCTGACAATTTCTCTCAATTTAGTCTGGATTTTGTTTCGTATCTTATGAAGAAAATGGAACTACTGATATCGTCTTAAGAATTATAAGAGGTTAACACCATGTTTATTTCTCGTT
>NJDD01002273.1:201449-252575 GCA_002245505.1 Calephelis nemesis | reverse complement strand
CTTTTTCAATATCTTTGCCCTGAACAAATTATAATATTAAAATTCATCAATAAAGTCTACGACTAAGATGGGATTATTAATTTAATATATTTCGTTATTAAATTTATATATATGTATGCTCTTGCTGACTGTACATTGTTTTCTTAATGAAATGCATCTAGATTTAAGTTGCATGTTATAAAATACGTCGTATTTGATAAAGGCATAACATTATTATCAATGCAAAGATATATCTTCTATATTTATACATATTTCATATGAAATAATATAAAAACCCATATCAGTGTAAAGACGATGACATGAATGACTTCATGTTGCTTCTTCGCTGGATTTCTGTAGAGTAATTTAGTAAAGAAAATGGTTAACGAATTAATTACACATATATTATAAATATTTTTTCGCCTCTGTGGTCAAGCGGTTCGACATAGGACTTAACATCGTGAGGCCCGATTTCGTTCCCAGGCAATAGGAAACGTGTATTTTCAATTTTCTAATAAAAAATACGTTGCTCGGGAATATTGTAATATTCAATAAGCCCGGTTGGCGATACTCTTTCCACCTGTTTATATATGGGACTAAGTGTCCGGGTAGTCGTGGGTGAAAACTTATAAACTCGCGTCAGGACACGTGATATGATCGAAAATTCGTAAGACGGATGGAGAGAAAACAGCCGGCGCGGCTTAGGAGAGGAAGCAACCCCATCTCTTTCTTTAATGTAAGACTGTGCCTGCTGTTTCGTTTAGACGGCGCAGGGCGCTTGTGCGAATGTTCGTGTTGTCTTGTTTGTGTGCGATAGCGCAATAAATGTATATTGTATTCTACCACATAAATGATAGTATTTTCATAATGATAATTAAAGCAATTCGTGCATAATTACTTAATAACCATTTCAAAATGTCAAAAATGCACTACGTTAATATTCAAATTTTCACTTCTGCCGGCACTCCCGGAGTGCAACCCGTCGTTTTTTATGAGAGGTCAGCCAACAAGCCACAGCTCCCGTGATGATAAGAAACTGGGGGTGTTACGGAGCGAATCTTCGCGATAAGTCAGAACTTCCTATTCTTTTCAAGCCTTCGGTTTCAATACTTTTAATACGAAGGTTTTAATCGAAGGTCGAAGCATAGGAAGTAGCGGCAGAAGGCAGCAGGATCCATCAAGCGTAACGAAAGATTTAAGCTATGTGTATCGGGAGATTTGTCCTACCAATACACATATCCAATTGTGGGTTTAAAGGTTAGACTCTTACCGTGTTATTAATAAACGTGAACTAAGAGTAAAATTAAGTTGATATTATAGTCTGTATCACGTTGTATTAAAGACTATAATACCAGTTTCAACCTTGGACTATTTGACTCCACGTTTATTAATGAGCCGGTTATCGTCTTATTAATAAACGCGGACTAACGAGGGAGTAAAATTATGTTGATATTATAGTCTGTATTGTAATAAAGAACATACCAGGTTGAACCTAGCATTACGTAACTTCGTGTTTATTAATGATATGATAAAAAATAAATAAATAAATGTAAAGCTGCAGAGTGAAACGCTCCTCTGAACCACAGAAATATTAATGGAATTTTCCTTCGATCACCCATGAAACTAGTGAAACTTAATTTTATCCCCGTTTTGGTCCGGGCTCCTTTGCAGAATAGACCATCTGCCTTCCTGTGCCAAGCAGCTCGTAAAAGGTAAGCATAGGCTAACAGTCACTAGCACCATGACAACTGACTAGGTAGTAAGGTTTTGCAGCGACTCACCCGGATATGTACCACCGCTTTACCTATTCCTGCCGCCATAACGTCATGACGTGTCCCGGTTATGCGATTATTCGGCTAATTTCGACATCTTTTTAAGACAGACCATAATTACGAGGTGGTTTTATACTCATTTCATCATGATTTATTTTGTAGTTTTTGAGATAGATTTTCTAGGTGGTAGAGTTTCGCAGCGACTCGCCCGGATTGGTACCACCGCCTTACCTATTCCTGCCGCCATAACGTCATGACGTGTTCCGGTTCGGAGGGTAAGGTAGCCGGTAAACTAAGTTTTGCTCAAGGCCTAACATCCTGGCCTCAGGTTTTCAACGCACCATTGCCACCGTTGGTGCTCTAGGCGGCGTGAATTTCTTACCATCAGGAAATCCGTCTGCTTGTTTGCCTTCCAATATCATGAAAAACATCGCTACACTACCTAACCATTGATTTTTCAGTGACCCATCCACTAAACAACCTCATTGAAAGTTATTTAACGTAAGCCTATCAAACTTGCGAGTGTGTGTAATATTCAAATGGTGATGTAGATACGGCAGTTGTTTTGACGTACAACCAGCGGTGCGGCAAATTTTTTACTGATGCCGACATTTCCTTGTCACGCTGATATGCCAGCTGATAACATGGCGGGAAATGTTTCGGCTGTATTTTTATAGGAATGCAAACAGCAGTCTGATCTGATGGTATAAAAATCATACAAGTCGCTTACACCAAAACGACTAGTGGTGGCTTTGTTGCGCACTCGCTAAACTAATATTATTGCTATCTTCTTTCAACGAATAGTAATAGAAAGAGACAAAACATGTTTAGTGTTGCCAGATTAGTTTATACATGACATTTCTGCTGCTGCTGCTGCCTGTTCCGGTTTTGCTCGGATGGTAATTTTTTGATCATAAATTGAGATGTAAGCTTTCAAGGTGGATCAAACTGCACACGGTGTGTCAATTTGATTGAAATTGGTTAAGTAATTTAAGAGTCCTTCGCGGACAAACAAGGTGACACGTAATTTATAAATAATGAGACTAAACGTTGATTAAAAACGTCATAATTTGACATGTCCGGACTAAAATGTGAAAAGTGTAAAATGTTCCATCTCTTTTATTCTTGAATTAACGGAAAAAGATAGCATACACTTTAAATAAGTTAAAATTATGCTCAGTGGAATTAAAACCCGTAAACCTTTTTTGGTTCATAACCCTTTTCATTCACTAAAATATACTAACATTTACAATGTTTGACACTTAGATGTGTACTTTTCACCATCAGGGAATCACTTTCGTCCAATCCCATTTACATAATGAAAAAAAAGAATTGCAAAAAAAGTATCCTCAGCATATGGAAAGTTTTTTTTAAAATATACTAAAACTAGTGAACTTTGCAATATTGAAAACGTCCATTCTTTGTCCTTTTCTATAAGTTCTTTCTGAAGTAAACAAAGAAAAGCTGATCAAAGAATAAAGTAATATTTTCCTTAAACAATGTAAGACGCTAGTATGCTAAGGAGCTCATTGCGTTTTCCCTTGGCACGGTGAATCGACCGCTTTTTGTGAGGTTTCCTACCTACTAAATCATCCAGCGAAACGGTTGTTGTGACCATGTTTCATGTTCTTAGGAGACAAACGCAGCAACGTCAACGTTCCACAGATAACTTGACCGAAGCATCCGAAGAATTCAACTGCAGTAAGCGAACCGTACGTAGTGGTGGTAGAGTGCTGTGAAGCACCTTGCTTGGTGGTAGGGATCTACCACCCTACATATTCCTATAGCCATAATGACTCCGTCATTATCCGTTTCGGAGAGTATGATACCCGGTATACTTGTACAATAGGCCTAGTATCTCATAGGACAGCGACGTACTTGTGACATCTGTAGCATTTATAGATTACTATCATCTCGTCCTATCAGGAGACCCTTGTCGGTCACCTATCACATAACATAAAAAAAATACTGTGTTTATTTTGTGTACTATTGCTATCTCTAAAAAGGTACAGTAATAATTGTGACTTAGTGTCTTGTTTTGTGTGAAGCTGAACATATTTAGGGTGTTCGGCTTTTGACAGGTCTAATCCATACACTACGCACTGTCTTTTTTTTATAAAGCACGCATACATTTTTGGTGGGAAGTTTCAAATTTAATCATGCTATTTGGATTTAGTGTCAAGTTAATAATTGCCTCTGTCGGGAATCGAACACAAGGATCATGTAGTCACTGTCGTTAGATGCGTACGCTAATCCTTCGACCGATAAGAATAAAAAATCTAATGATAGCATGGTCACCCTCACTTCTATCTCAAGATTACCATACAATGGGCAGCAGCTCGCGTCCTTGGCTCGCCGTTATCTATCCATCAGTTCCTATATTGTGGCAACACTATTATCTTCACACCTTATTCTTACCACCAACTGGGAGTTTAATCTTTATACAATTCTAATTATATTTTATATATTTTAAATTCAATTATATTTTAGGTACACATATCTAACAAGATAATAAAATCTAACCCATTTTTGTATTCAACTAACAAATTTTAATTTAATAAGGGCCTGGCGTTAGGAAATCACTTAAAAATATCAAATTAACAAAATACTCGTAGCACGAGCAACTATATTATCTAGTGACCAGACAGTAGTTATTTAATGTATAAAACTTAGGAATTGGAGTATCTAAAATGAAATTTAAATGGTTTTGGTAAATGTCAACAAGAGGGATAGCTCCATAGGTTCTGTGGGTGGGAACTGTCAAGTATCTGGTTGCTAGCGAAGATTCTTGTAATAGTGACCCAGTATGTATAAAATTAAACTTTTGATAGTTTATTGAAAGTACAATTTACGAAAGTTCAAATATGCTTAATAATAGCCTCGCGTATGAGTGAGTACTGAGTTTCTAACATTTAGTGATATGACAATTAAATATATATGATGGGAGAAGACACAACACTAATATCTAATCCCAACAAAGTGTTTTCATTAAAAAACAAGAGACCATTTGGCTCGCACTGTCAAAAAGTTGTCAAAAATTATGTAGAGCAAAGATTCTATCTGGGCCATATCTCACCGGGACGCCATGGCGACGTGGCCAGTAACGTCGCCAACTAGTTCGTATTGAGATGTATGACGGCTAACGCACTTGGCGACTTTGCATGAATTACGAACTAGTTGGCGACCCGGTCAAGTCTACCGGCATCGTTAGGACAGGGTGACGTCCGCCGGATCAGCTGGTTAAATACAAATATTTACACTGAAATTTTATTTTAAGCCATAAAAAAAAACTTTAAAATGTAGATTCGCTAGCATTTAAATTTTAATCTTAAAGCGTCTAATACTAAAGCTACTAATTACACTTAAATACTTTTTCAGAATGAATCGTACATAGATTTGCTGTCCTACAAATATAAATTAAAGTCAATTAATTCCGAAAGTTCAAAACTTTTACCGAAGTTAGGCTAAGAAGTTGTTAATGTATTCGCTTTCTGTTAGTTTTGGAGTAATTAAAAACAATTACTGTTGTAAAATCTAACTTTAGACATCTTTTACATCATCATTAATATATATTCTGTGGATTATCAACTATTATTAGCACTAGATGTTGCTCGTGACTTTGTATGCCACAAACTTTGTTGCTTTTCATAGCAATTACTAGCACTTGTCCGCCATTTTGTCAATATATTAATGGTATTTAGCTCAACCATAAACGCCACATCAGAAATTGGGATAAAAAGTAGTCTTTGTCCTTTTCCAATTTTTTTATGCTAAAACTCAATATTATAATAGGTTAAGTCGTTTCGACGTAAAATACAGAAAAAAACACATTTTAGCGTATACATATATCTGCTCCTACTTAGTGCCGGATTAAGTAAATACTGGGCCTTAGTAATTTATATAAGTCTTAAATTTCTTTTCTAAACTTAGCCCCGACGAAGTCACTCATTTTATTTAGAAAAAAGTTTGCTCAGATAAGTCTGGGCTTTTTAGGGTCTTAACGCATAAGCAAGCTTAAGAAGTCCTTTTTATCGTGGTACCATGTTAGTATACTGTTCCAAAGTATACGCAATCATGTCTACATACATTATTCTGGGAACTTGCACGTTCCTGGGTTAAGTATTTAACTCTGAGTTAGCTTCTAAAGTAGGACTTTAACCCACAATTAAAGTTAACCCACGAACGTGCAAGCGGCCCTTAGCATTTAAGCTTAAATAATTTAATTTTCGAAATGAAAAAATACAATGCAGGTAATTCAATAATTTCTTACAAAACTGACAGAGAATCGACATGTGTATTTCACCTTAGAAAATAAGCAACAATGATTAATGTGCTTAAATTTGCAAATATTAACATTAAGTTAAAAAGAATTAATTAACGTCACAAAAAATACTAATTCTAGTAATATCACGAATTACGAATAGTGTAATAAACATATTCGTACATTTTATATACGTGTTTATAGATATGATCTATCCGCATGACGTAATCGTAAAAATATTTATATTATCATTACTTTGTAAGTAATTAAGTTCTTCACTTTAAGTTATATGGATGGATAAGTTTATTAACGGATAAAGTTATCTCACAATCACATTGTACGAAGTGATTAATTAAAACTGGAGCCGTTTGCACATTTTAGGGTTAAATTTAATTTTTAACACTTTTTAACATTTAACCCAAGAATGTACAGGCGGCCCAATATTATCACACATGTTATTCCTCGGGGCTTTGCCTGCGTTTTAAAGTTTTGCGTAATCATAGGAATGTACTATTAGGTTAAAAAATTCTCTATGGTAGGGTTGCCAGGCGTCCGGATAAAGAAGGACATAGTTTTTTGTTTGCATGTCCAGCCAAAATTAAAGGTGTCCGCCCTGTCGCGCTTTAGTTAGGCGTTTTATATTTTTCGCTTGGAACGCGTTAATTAGAATTTACAGATTTATAGTAAACTAATCAAAACAAGCTTCGTTTGACATCTTTTGTCTTTTTGTTTGACAGTCTTTTGACACGAATGTTATGTTAAACTCAGGTCTCTACCAGGGCCCTTACTATGAGTTTACGGCCTGTCAAGTTTACTATACTCGCTACCGTCTCTGTAAATTATTTGTATGAAAACTTTGAACAGCGCCTCCTATTGGTAACTAAGAGAAACACATTTTTAGACCAAAAGTGTCATAGATTTCGACACGTAACTTACTGAACGTAATCTATACAAACTCATGGTAAAGGCTCAGGTCTCCACGTAATAACTTATAATGCCCAATATACGTCACAATTATTAGTTCAGTCATTGAGGCGTGAATAAAGATACGCCTAATGAGATAGGTAAAAAGTTTTTTTTTATGATACTGGAAGGCAAACAAGCAGACGAATTTAATGATGGTAAGAAATTCACGTAATGGTGCGTTGCCAACCTGAGGCCGGGATGTAAGACCTCAAGCAAAAGTAAGTTTACCGGCTACCTTACCCTCAGAACCGGAACACGTCATGACATTATGGCGGCAGGAATAGGTAAGGCGGTGGTACCACACCGGGTGAGTCGCTGCGAAACTCTACCACCTAGTCAGATGTCACGGTGTTAGTGACGGCAAGCCTATGTTCGCCTTTTACGAGCTGCCTGGCACAGGAAGGCAGATGGTCTAATCCGGAACAAGTCATGACGGAGTCGCTCCGAAACTCTACCACTCAAATGTCACAGTGTTAGTGATGCCTTTTACGAGCTGCCTGCCAGGAAGGCAGATTGTCTATTTTGCAAAGGAGCCCGGACCAAAACAGGGGATAAATTTATAGCTTAAAATTATTCACTTCGACTTGTGATTTGAATTTGTTCTAAATTTATATGTTACTAATTGTTATAATTACATAGTAATTTAATCATCACTTAATTACTATGCAATGTTAACAACATAGTTGTAAAACAGCTGCCTTGTTACGTTGAAGGTATTTCACAAAAACTATTTAGGTGCTTTGTATCAAAAATATTTTTGTGTATTTTTCCATTATTATTAACAGATTTGGAAAAAGTAGGAAGCATAAAGTATATAAATACTACGTAATAAGAGGCAGGACTTCCATAGTCACATAGCAATCCCGAATTTGTATAAAGTTTACTTGAAAAGTTATAACCCGTATAATTTGAAAGTATGTCTAAAGGCATTCAGATATAAGGAAACTAGTGTCATGTGATTTTGGCGAATAAAAAACATGGTAAACTTATTTTTTAACTGGTAGGAAGGTGTATGTTTGGCTCATATTTTTATGTATGTTAATCGATTTCTTAATCAGTTGTTAACCTATTTGAAAGTATCTTCACGCCCATATCCCCGAAGTGGGAAGCAGAGGCACAATAGGCCTCCCATACCGGCGTCAAGATTGTAACATCTATGGAGTTGTCTTGGTTGTCTCTTACCAAGAGAGCCGTGTGCTTATTCTCTGAGCTCTTACATAAAAAAACTCATTTGTACAAATAGCACTAAAATACAACTTCTTATTATTTCTCTATATCTTCTTCGTCTAAATATCTTCAGTGTCAACGAAATCAATACAGATCTGTAAACTTTGTAATAGGTTTAGATGTAAAATTTACTAAGGTGTTATTAAATTATTCATAAGAATCTAGATGGATTAATAGGTTTTTATTGTATCTCTATATATAAAAATAAAACCCGTTTTCCTTGGTCACGGCATCACGCGTGAATGGCTGGACCGATTTCACTATTTTTTTTTGTTGTATTTGTTATTATTAGGAGAAGGTTCTTACGGAAAAAAATATTAAGAAAATCTCTCAGAAATATTGAAAAATATACATTTAATTTGCATATTTTACAAAACGCGCGTAATGTCAATGTCATTCACAGCCATAGACTATTTTAATTTTTCCCATACAAACTAAACGGGCGGTACGAAATTCGCCAGGACAGCTAGTTAAAATATATTATTACACTAGTTGTTGCCCGCGGCGTTGCCCGTGTCGTCCCACAGGAACATTGTTTAGAGATAAAGACTATCCTATGAGTTAATCTAAGTTACCATTTATATGTGCTATCATAAAAATTGGTTCAGCAGTTTATCCGTGAAGGAGTAACAAATAAATAACCATACAAACTTTCGCATTCATAATATTAAGAGGATTGTGCAAAGTGGGCATTCCTAACTAAATAATAATTACTTTCATTAAAATCTGCTTTCGATTGACAGTTCAAAATAACTTAATTTGTAGTTAAAATTAACTTAGTGTTTTTTGGAAATCTTAGAGTGAAGTAATGATAAAAATATTTATAAAATTTCATTTGTTAGTGCAGTATCACGCCTATGTCCCCGAAGAGGTAGGCAGAAGCACAACAAGTCACCTATGACTAGCCGCAGACAGTAAGTCCAACAATGTCACAGGTGGCAAGCCTATCGACAATCGGGCATATTTCCAATCAAAAAAATTAATAAAATATCCATTTTTTATGTTATTGCCCGACTCGGGAATCGAACCCGGGACCTCAAGAAGTCAAGTCCGACGCCGGACTGCAAGACCACAGAAGCGATTAGTGAAGTACGTAATTAAGTAATCTTAGCTTTATGGATGGATAAGTTTGTAACAAATGGATGTAGTTATACTGTCAAATACTTGCAACAAAGTCACAAATATTCTTTACAGTTACAGTACACGAAATATATGAACTGATATTTTTTGTGTCAGAAGATAGAGAACAAGCAACTCATAATAGTAAAAAAAGATATTCTTCGCTGTGTTAATTTTTTTTTTGATCTTTAAAATAAATGAAAAAAAAATCTATATAAAAACTATTTTCTTTTGATCTTGGTCCACCTCTTTCTCTCTATGTTTGGTATCTTACAAAATAAAAGTTACGTATCTTCAAACCCATATCCCCGAAGAGGTAGGCACAGGCACAACCAGGGCACCCACGACTAGCCGAAAACACTAAGTCCCACAATGTGATGGGTGGCAAGCCTATCGCCAACCGGGCATATTTCCAATCCCGACCAACATTTTTTTTAATTAGAAAATTGGAAAAATCCAATTTGACTCTATATTTGGTAGCTCTATATTTGGTATCTCATAAACGACGAGTAAAGGTCAAAATGTGTTAATAATGGTAGTAGAGTGCAGTGTAAAAACCTGTCCAGTTAGCTATACTGCAACCACAAATCCTATTATTAATATTATAAATGCGAAAGTTTGTATGTATGGATGTATGGATGTTTGTTACTCTTTCACGCAAAAACTACAAAGCCGATTACGATGAAATTTGGTATGTAGGTAGCTGAAGACCCAGAATAACTTATAGGCTACTTTTTATCCCAAAGTTTAAGCGGGATTGGGACTTACGCGGGTGAAACCGCGGGGCGCAGCTAGTGTAATATATACACAAAGACTGTGTCATATCCAGCCCAAAGGGCATTAACGAGGCAAGAATAGGTAAAGCGGTGGATAGCAAGTAATTTTTGCACAGCACTCTACTACCAGTAGCCTTGTTGGTAGCGACCTATTTATAAAACTCGTATGTACCGGACTAACACGGGATTGTATATGATAAGGTGTAATTTTAACACCTTGTCACGGTGTTAGTGACAATCGAGCCTGTATCCTACGCAAGAAAACTCTACCTCCAGATCTCTACCTACAGAAACCATCAAGAAAATATAAAGTTTTCACACGTTGCCATGCACCCTCTTTTTCAATGAAACCATGTCTGTCGCAATTCGATCAGCTAAACTCCTTCAATTACTTACAATTGTTTACAATTGAAAACAATTTTCCAATTAAATGCATTTTGTTTTCCAACTTTTTAAATGGTATAATGTCTAACTTGATTCTAGATTCGTATATCAGATGATATATATTTAACTAACTGAGGCGACAGACGGTGTGATATCATTACTATAAATAATAAATACATTAATATCCCTGGACAAAAAAAATATCTTCACGCCCATATCTCCGAATAGGCAGAAGCACAACCAACCAAGCACCCACGACTAACCGAAGACACTATGACCCACAATGTTATAGGTGGCAAACCTATCGCCAACCGGGCACTTATCCAATCCCGAGCATCATCTTTTATTAGCAAATTGGAAAAACCACATTTCCTTTTCTGTTGCCCGATCCGGGAATCGAAACCGGGGCCCAAGAAGTCAAGTCCAACACCTGGACCGCTAGACCACTGAGGCGATAATCCCTGGACAATTTGCACAAATTGAATCCGACCCCAAAGTAAGCAAATTATGACGCATTTATTTGATGCCGTGGTCATTTTTGAGGCTCAAAACGGGACATCGATTATTTTTCGTCAAATGCCTACCATAATAGCACTGTCACATCAATTTGTAATACATAGTACTTTCGACTATTCGTAGATGCCATGATTATGTTTTTGTCTACCCCTTCGGGGTTACGGGCGTGAAAATACCTTTTTTTTTATAACATTTTAATGGTGACTACCTATCCAGAAATCATCAATCATCTTATAAGAATAAAAATGTATACCTATATTTTAAAAAGAAAATAATTTTAGAAATCACCTTTTCACCTGAAAACCAAAAGGGGTAGGCAGAGCTACACCCAAGGCGCTCACAAAGCTTTTTTTTATAATATTGGAATGCAAATAAGCAGACGGATTTCCTGATGTTAAGAAAATCACGCCGCCTAGAGACACCAAATGTGGTAATGGTGCGTTGCCAACCTGACGCCGGGATGTTAGGCCTCGAGCAAAAGTAAGTTTACCGGTTACCTTACCCTCCGAACCGGAACACGTCATGACGTTATGGCGGCAGAAATAGGTAAGGCGGTGGTACCAATCCGGTCGAGTCGCTGCGAAACTCTACAACCTAGTCAGATGTCACGATGTTAGTGACGGTGAGCCTATGCTCGCCTTTTACGAGCTGCCTGGCAAGGAAGGCAGATGATCTATTCTACAAAGGAGCCCTGACCAACACGAGGGGAGGTAGTTTTTGGTCCACAAAGCAATAAGTGCAATCATATCGCTTACCGGACACTTATGTTGAAACAATTTAAAAAAAATAATAAAAAAACATACAAAACTCATGTCTGCACCTGGGGATAGATAATTCATAGCATAGATGTGCAAATAATGCACACATACATTAACCTCAACGATTCCCACACACTACAAAATAACACACGTAACACTAGAGTATAATTTGTTTACTTTTGGGTTAAGCAAATTCGTGTAATTTGTCCAGTGAAAGAAATCGAACATGGAACATTAGGAATTGTATACAAATCCTAGGAAATGCTATGTCCTAGAAAAATGTTTAATAATAATTAATGTTTTTACAAATTTCCTAAAAAAACTCAGAATCCTAAACTGTCTAGGAATTTCGTATAATTCCTAGTTTAACCAAATATCTGTAACACAAATATTCGTAGTTGATGTCCTAGGTCAGTTGCACCTAACTTAATGATAATTTCTCGAATAAATGCCATCTTTTTCTTTCGAACATTCAAAGTACGGTCTCATTGTAATAAAATTTAAAATTCAAATTTTATTCTCAGAATACTGAATGTCATGGAAAAGCGATTTCGTTTTTTAAGTACACTCGTGAACGAAGTACTTTATATCTTGTTTTAACCCGGCCATAGCTCCATCAAAAAGTAGATTTATGGTTTTTAACATGTGTAACTATAAATCATGTTATTTTTATTTTTTCGTCAAACGTGTAATAGAAAGTAATGTTTTAACCCGACCTCTTTTTTATCTCATGCAAAAAGTAGATTTTTGAAATGTATTTATTTCGCAATTAATGGCGACGGGGATTCGGTAATCACAATAATAATATTCGGAATAATAATTCGGAAGATATCACAATAATAATAATAATGCGTAGTAAAACTCGAAACGAACTATCCGTTGCGGCAGGGTAGGATATCTAGATAATGAAAGTACACAAAGCCTTACTAATTGTCGGACGCAAGTCGCGGAAGTAACCATGAGCGTTCGGACCTCCGAAAGATGGCCTTTTTGACATGAAAATGTAACATCCTTACATACTTTCGCATTTATGTTTGGAGTTTGGATACTCAACATTTTGTGCTCGTGTCTCTCTATCTCCTATCAATCACAAACCATAGAGGCAGTGTTATGGTCCGGTATTGACTTTGACTACATAAGGTCACGATTCCTGGACCAGGAAACTCAAAATGTGTTTATTTTATTTTCAAATAAAAACAAACTTACCCCGGATTGAACAGTTGTCGGTTGCCAATAAGTTTGCCACTATCACATAGTGGGCTAAAGTACTCTGGTTGTAACTACCTCTGCCTAACTTTTCGGGGTTTGGGGAGTGAAAATCAAGAATAACTGATTTTGAAAAGGAAAATTAAGTAACATATTTTATTTTTTTGTATTAATTAAAATTGATGACAGTTTTGCAGTTGATTGTATCAAGAAGTGACGTAAACATTTTCCAAGAATTTTACGGTTTGAAAACATTGTACTGTATTATTTTATTCGTATTTATTTTTCAAAAATGTCAACGTTAGTAGATAAAGAGTTAAATTAACTAAAGTCATTTAAATTAACATTGTTAGTTTATTTTGTATGGGATAAAACAACGAAAGCAAAACAACCATAAGGCTCTCCTGACGAGAAGAAAAATCTGTGAACTTGATAGATATGAAAGGTTGAAAACGTTGTCCTGTGACTGGGTTGTTGGCTCTAATGTGCAAGTCTACCGCTTACCCTACCGTTTAGGCTGAAGGTCAAGCGGTTGATCTCTACGCAAGCAAGTTATTTTATAGCACTATACTAGCAGTGGACTGGTTGGTATAGCCCCCCTTGAATTGGGAGCTGGTAGGAAATGGCCTATTCCACTGATGGAACCCGGATAGTAAAATATTTTAAATATAAGTATGTACAAAAAGCTTTTGTTATTACATCCTCATACTAAAATACCTCAACACATTTTTATAAGTACCTCCGTTTTTTTAATATTTCATACATTTATTAGTTATGTATTAATTATGTTAAATCATTTTTTTATATTAAACTGTACTTTAACACATAATAAAAAACTATACGTACTTGTAATATCGGTACAATATAATAAATGTGGATACCGAAAATTTCTGACAAGTGATACACACATATTTTTCTTACTTAGCCTTGAGTAAGCTCTTTTCTCAGAATAACCAATAAACCATACAATTTGTTATAAATAAAAATAAATATGTTTTATTTACTAAAGAATGAATCAAATGAAATTATTCTGTCATGCGGCACCTTTGTCGTGTCAGGCTGTACGTTGAAACGGTTTTTGCCACTTTTACAGAAGCTACCTTTTGTTTTTTTTATTGTCTTTGAAATGCTCTGTCATCGGATTTGATGAGCCGCCATTGGTCGGATGTTAGTCTTTGACGGCCAATCATAGTGCGTTCGATATTTGAAAGTCATCAAATCTAACATTTGGGAGAGTGACTTGCATGTTTTCTTCGGGTTTCCATTGGCGCCCGCTATGTACTAGTGACACGTGAGACGAATTGAGGTGACATTTCTCTAACATTATCTACGACACGCCTTTCGTCTTATCTTTATTCTAATGAATATTTTATGATCATACCAACTTACTTAACTTCTATGGTTCTTAAGCTATATTTTAACAAAATACACTAATTTTAGTACAACAAAACGTTGGGGTAAATATACATATATATGAAAACAAAAATACATATGACTAAAAAATAATTTTTTTAAGACATTGGAAGGCAAACAAGCAGACGGATTTCCTGATGGGAAGAAATTCCCGCCGCCTAGAGACACCAAAGGTGGTAATGGTGCGTTGCCAACCAGAGGCCGGGATGTTAGGCCTCGAGCAAAAGTAAGTTTACCGGCTACCTTACCCTCAGAACCGGAACACGTCATGACGTTATGGCGGCAGGAATAGGTAAGGCGGTGTCACGGTGTTAGTGACGGCAAGCCTATGCTCGCTATTACGAGCTGCCTGACACAGGAAGGCAGATGGTCTATTCTACAAAGGAACCCGGACCAACACGGGATATGACTATTTATTATATTTTATATTTATGACTTAAAAAATATATTCCTAATTGATGCTGAAAACTTTCTGTACCTATGGCAAATTTTATATAGAGATTAATATTATAGGGTAAATATTTTTCAGACAAGCATCTAATATTGATTCGGCTAATGTAAACATTTATTAAGTAAAAAAATATGTTTAGTACTTTCATAAAAACACTATTCGATTTTTAGCGACTTTCGAGCATTTTGGAGATTTTTTTAAAGTGTCAGATTCCATTAAAACTTTCATATTTAGAAGAATTTCGGAAATTTAAACAATATTACAGAACATTTAATATTTTTTACCACAGCAAAATGTATCATTTTTATGACATATAGATCTTAACCATAATAAAAGAAAACTTACGAAAAATGAGCTCTATATAATAAATATAGGCTCTATGTTAAATCAGTTTTTGACTATATATACAAAATTTATATTTAGTTTGTCATAACATTTATATAAAAAAATAAGTATTAAGTTTGCTATGTTTTTTATTCACCTAAATCATACGACACTAGTTGCCTTAAATCTGAATGCCTTTATGCTTACTTTCAAATTATACAGGTTACACTTTTTCATCATACTTGCTGTCAAGTGTCTTGTGTCACTTAAGCCAAACTTCATACAAAATTCAGGTTTGCTTTATATCTATGCAAGATCCGCCACTTGATACATAGTGTTTATATACTATTTGTTTCTATTTTTATCGTCTTTGATAATTATATATATGATTTAATTAAGTTGAATATTAGGCAGTATTGCTATTGGTCTTAGCCTGGCTCACAATAACTTAAAAAAAAATTCATACATAGTTTATAAAAAAAAGTAGGTGTGCTTAACATAAGGCTCGTAGGAGACGCTACTGAACATTACTCTTACAGCAATAGGTTACCGTTTCGCCATTAGTCACATCGTAATCGTATTATACCACCATCAATCATGGCCAACAGCTCGACATCTGATCGAATGACTTTTTTTGACACTTGACTCAAGTGCGGCTGCCTTTTGTGGTTTTTTAGCTATTGTTTAGGTTACTGACACATGCTTTGTTGCTTTTTATATCTATCAAAATCTAATTCACACTTATATTGTAAGATATGAACAAGCTCATTCTCATAAGGGTTGACAGAAATGCTACCTTTTTATTACTGGTAGTTGAGTTCAATGAACCTTAAACAAAAGTGTGTTACAGCAAACATGAAAAGTCAAATGATTTTCAGTTGTGGATAAGAACTATCTACGCAGCCCCTATGTTTTTGTATGCTCCTAAGTTTTTTTGTAAAACTGGAAAAAATTTATAACCAAGCATTGACATAACCTTAGAATAATACATAACCTTTTTTATTATTTGGAGTAACCAACTCATAAAAAATGTTTTCATTTAGTTTGTGAAATGTACCTGTCTCCACATTACTATGATACTGCTACTTAACTGAGGTCCTTCATCCAATCCAAATCTTTGCAAAAAAAAATTAATAAATCAAACTAGTTGCAAGTCTAAGGGATGTTACTTGTATACTTCTTTAGTCAATATAACCACAAGTGCGTGCAGGTGTACCTAGACTATCAAAGCGAATAATTTACATAATATGGCTAATATAAACATGGTAATCATAAATGCAACTAATATAAACAAAGAAAACCTAATAATCTACTTAGCTCTGTCAACTTCTCGAATAAAAAACACTGAGAAACCCACAGATTAAATATAAACAATAGACAATAAATAGCGCCTAGAGACAAATGTCATGATTTATTATCTATAGAAAAAATGTGACATCTAATTATAAGCTCGTATTTTCTTTGTGTTACAGTCGATTTTGTTATGACATGGTTTAGCTACGGCTGACTGATTTGATTATGTTTTTGTTAAAAAGAGATAGCTATATCGAGGTTGAATTCCGCTTTTTTTCAATCTATAATGAGGAATCGAATCAAGCAATAGGAAATGAGTGTAATAGTGTTGGGAATATAAGTAGCTCTTTTATCGATGAAAAGCTTTTGAAGTTTTTAAACTTATTGGATTAATTTTATTAAAAATGTATTTTTTAAATATATCCATCCATTCCTTAATTTATACCTATAATTTCAAAATAATAGAAATAAATCTGTCTCACTTATTCTGCATAGGCTAAATTTCGAGTTTCTTAATGGAATTTTGTTGAGGAGCATATTAGTTTGGTTATTCGCTTTTCAAAGTATATATAAATTAAACAACCTCGCTTTACAATAGGTTTAGCAATTTATAAAAATTAGGATGTTAAACGTCTATTCATATTACAAAATTTTAAAAGAGCTTTATTATTATAGTGCATAGAAACGCATTTTTGAAAAATGAATTAGGTTGCTTTTAGATGATATTTTTGATAATCGATGTAGTCAAGAATATGTTGCTTCACATATTCTTGAGTATAACATATCGATATAAAGGCCCATCACTAGTTTACATCGTTGCGGGCTCATCAAAGTGCGGCATACAGACAATATCTGAGAAATATTAAATTATAATAAAATTAACTTAAGATTACTTTTTATACCGTTAAAAGAAATAGAAACAGAAATAAGTAGAAGTGGCTTTCAATAAATTTAGTACACAATGAACATATTTTTTTACTACTATTATTTCTTACGAAGCTTAGATTCAATTCTCAACATTTTGGGACATTTGGATGTCTTTAAATTTGTTTTGTTATTCTATTGTGTTTTTTATGTATTTGTTTAACCAACACATTTTAACCAACAAATTAACTGAGTTTGGGTTAGGGCAAATCGTTTAATTTGATAAGAAATATTTACTTATTATAGCGTTAGTTGATGTGTAGCGTTGATATATAAAAAGAAAAAGTATTATAACAAGCATATTATCAAAATACATTGGTATTAGTGGCAGTTGCTAACGCCAATGCTAAAACCAGAAAAAAATCCCGAATAGTAACATTTCAAATTTTTTTTTTGCAACTTAAAATTCGGAAGAGAAGCAACTTGGAATACTTATGTTTTTTTAATGAATCTCTAGGGTATTTTTGAGTTAAAAAATAGCTTACATTATATTCCAAAGAAATGTGTTTGCGAGCTTAAATAATTTAACCATTTTGTATAGTTTAAGAACATGTACATTTAAATTTATAGTAAATTTCAAAAAACGCGAAAATAAAAATAGTCTGATATTATCATAATAATGGCAATATACAACTAGACCTCCTGCTGGTGTTATTTCGTTACATTTTATATTTTTAATAATGTATATTTTATCCCTTGTCCAAAAAAGTTTAAAATTATTTAAATATTTTAAGCTATGGTGAAATTATCGCCACTTTTCAATGTAATAATAACTCACAGTTTTTATTAAATTTAAAATTTGCACAGTCTCATGCACGTATATATAAATCAATCATTTTTCACGTTGGTGCATAAATTTTATTACTAAAACAAAAATCAAATACAACTTTTAACATCATATATGTGCATATATAATATTTCACAATTCACATTTTAATTTTATGTGCATTGTAGACAATGCTTAACATATTACACATCAGCAGAATTGATTTATTAAAAAATACAAGTGAAAAGCACACTTTTCAATTTTTTATTTTATATAATTATAATTTTGTGCAAAATGTTTGCTCAATTTTTTTTATTCATAGGTCATTTTCTGTGTATCCATGTAAATAACTGTTTTGTGTAATATATTATAAAGTTTTTAGTCAACTTCATTATTCATAAGTTTACATATTTTTCTGTATTTATAAAATTATATTCAAAACAATTACGAATTATATTAATAAAATTCCTAAGTATATTTTAAAGGATGTTACGTTCACATGCCTAAGTTCGAGAAATAAATCACACTTTAAGGTACTTTTTATCCCAAATTGAAATTATTTAATAATGTAATAAGTAGCAGTAGCGGCTTCACGCGCGCATTATGCTTTTAAATTTACAAAAAGACGCTTTTAAACTTATGACTGTATTTTTTTTCAATTACAAAAAAAAACAGTAGCCAATGTAATCACCGCGTATATTTGCTGGTCTCAGTACTTATAACGGCATTAAATAAAAAAGGTTTTCTCCCATTGAATTACACGTCCATTCTAATAGATCATAAGGCTACGCTCCCACCATCGCGGCCATACGGAACGTATATGATGACGATTACTCATTCTATACGGTGACACAGAACGAATCAATCTGTTACGAACGAATCGAATCGGATAGTTTTTGAACCTGTTCGCTTATCGGTGCTAGAAAAGCGCCATTCACACAATTTGGTTTTGTATACCTATTTTATTTTTACACATCCTGTACATTTAATAGAGATGAAAACTATATTTGTAAAATATAAAGTACGTTTAAAATATAATGACGTATCTTATAATAGAAGTAATTTAATATATGGCAATAAACAGATGGACTTTGCGATGGTAATAATTAACCTATACAGTCTTATCTATACACACGGAGTAAAGTACACCAAGGTTCAACCTGGTATTACAATGTGATAAAGACTATAATGTCAACTTAACTTTACTCATACCTTAGTCCATGTTTATTGATAAGACGGATAGAGAGTAAGGATATTAATAATGCGTTGCTATCCTGAGACTGGGTTCTTAGGTTTCTCGCGGAAGTAAGTTTGTCTTTTACTTTACAAACTAATATATAATCACGGTGGTATGTATGTAATAAATACTAGGTATCTACAATATTTTAGGAAGGTGAGTGATACCCGTCGTCTCTATACACCAAAGGTGGTATTAATTATAATATCTGTTGTCAATAGGTGAAGCCTTTTGAGTAAGATCACCAGTTACACATTATGGCAGGAACAGGACAGTGGCGTTGTCTTAGCGCAAAATTATTTTTGTTGTTGCTTTAAAATTAAAACGTATAAAAATTTAATCAATGATTACCATTTCGTTTTTTTCATCTGAATGTATAATTAGAAAAAAGTTATAAATAGAATTTAAAGACGTAAATTAAAACTTTTTCGTATTTCTACTTTTTTTAAAGTATAAAAATAAGAATGTGTGTAAAATAAACTAACATTTCATGAATAATATAAAAGTGAAGACAAAATTGCTATAACTAAATGTACCTACCATAGATTAAAAAAAACATAATTATAAACTCTAACTTGTCACTTGATTTTCTATTTAAAAAACGACAAGCATAAAGTCTATTTTGTGCCAATGATAAATACTCCAATACAAATACCTTGACATTTTTTAATTATCAGCTACGCGACATAATTACTGGGTGTCTTTGGTTTTTTTCTGTAAAACATTTATGTGGAAAAACATGCTTACAGACATTTATTCCACAGAAAATGTACCTGATGTTAAGACTCAAAAGTGTATGTTTGCTTAAAATGTCACTTTTTTAGAATGATAGAGACTCAATTCAAAAAACCTCACAATCGGTGTCCGTACGTACCTATAACATTTACGTTATCTGTATGCCATGATGGGTCTCTTACGGAAAATAAAGCCGTTTTTGTTCTCAGTATTATTACAAAAAAAATATGAATGGCGACACTCTATAAAGCTTGAAGCCAATTTTATGATTTTCAGAATTTGATATGAAAAGCATTTAATTTTAAAAAGTTAACTATATCAACAAATTTTTGGAATCAACTCTTCATTGAAAGAATAATTTAGTTGGTCAACAGATGTAAATAAATTTACTTCAATATTTTTTCTTTTTGAATGTCATAAACGTTAATCCAAAATCTGTTTAGGAAAATAAAAAAATACAAATTACACTTGTACGACTGTGTTGTAAACACAATTCATTATAGTCTAGTCAGAGATTCATTTTAATTATCTGATTAGTGATTACAAAACCTTACTTACCTGTGTCTGCGTTAAACCTAAACTAGCGGCTAATTCTGCTCGTTCTGGTAGTGCAAGGTACTGCGTTCTCTGAAACCTCCTGTTGAGCTGCTGTAACTGTAGGCTTGAATATATCGTGCGTGGTTTCCTCATCTTCTTCCCTTTGCCGTTTACTCGTAGACCTGGGTCGTCGGATAATCCACATTTTTCTGAAAATAAAATTACCTATACTTTATAAATGTTCAAAAAAAGATATTCTCGAAAATGTTATAAATTTGAATAATACAATTTGAAAAGTTTGGTGCTTATCGATGATGATTTGAAATCTTTCAGAAAATGTTTCGTACTATTTCTTTAATAATTTTCTAAAAATCAGAATTCTATTAAAGTATAAAAATTCAGTATTCAGTTTAGCCATACTAGTATTTTGGTTTTTTACTGTTGTAAGGTTCTTAATATTTGCATAGCATAATGTGGTGAGTGTTAGTACAACTACCTACTTGTAATAATTTCTTAACACGCATATTCAGAAATTAATTATTTTCATTCATTATTAAAAATATAAAATATAATATGCTCTGACCTAAATTTTGTACTTATTCCAAATTTCCATATAGATTAATGTGGCTGACTTTTATTGTTTAAACTTAATAGTTATTCAAATCCGTTATTGCAGAACTATTACTATGCTTATTAATATTCTGTAAAATACTGTATTTTACAATAAAAAAATAGTATTATAGAAGGAAAGCGAAAGTTGAGTTCATGATAGCAATATATAAGAATGATTAATAGATGTTAGGTGTACAGGCGGCGAATATCTCGTTTTTTAAGATAATCCTATATTTGATATTTGAGTATATGTAAAATTATTGCATGTTCTGGAAGTAGGTAAATGTTATGTTGCCACCATTAGAATTGAGAAGCTTGAATGTAACATGTGTAGTAAAATTCTGAATTTTATTTCAATTTTGATTTTCACTCTAAAAGTATTAAAACTTTTATAGTTGTAATTTTATATGTATAGTTGTAATTTTTGTTAGTAATTTTTATATGTTATGAGTGTTACGAAAATAAATGTGACAGATTAATTTTGCGCGCGCATCTCTAACAAAAAAGTAACAGAATGAAATTGCCTGCTTTAGAGACATGTTTCTACATTCACTCACGTGTTTCAGTTTCATACAAATGCGATTTATATATTTTTTACTTATGCCATAGTCAAGTATAACTTCTCAGTCGCGTATATGAGTAGGTACCTACACCCATTTTTCTGTTACCAATAAATAATTGGCCAGCTAAATATAAACAAATAGTATAATATATTTTTTCTGACCAGATTATATATTTTTAATATTATTTATGAGTTTAAAATATGAGACTCTCAAAAGCCGACTCTACTAAAAATAAAGCTAGAATCACACCTACCATAAATCAACGTGTACAAAACGATGCAATAAATACACAGAATATTTCATGATACGTTGAAGGTTCACCGTCCGTTTTGTAAAATATATGAAAGGCGCTCGCTACTTGATAATAGTCAGTGGTAACTTGTAATTACTGGGTATATCGGCCGATCAGATCAGAACCCGACACCCAAGTTTTTGGTACGAGCAACACTGCTTTATATTCGCTTATTGCTCATAATTTATAATAACGATGGAATCTGTTCTTTTTTTAAATTTAAAATTTGAATCCTAAAACGTATTCTTTGGTACAATCGATCAAAAAAGTCAATAATAGTAAAAAATCGAGCATAAAACTTATTTTAACAAAAAAAGTGTGTGTAAATCGGGATGACTAAAAGGAGTGACAACTTGAGAAGGCAAGACAGACAAATTGGTGCCGTAACGCGTTACGTAACAAAGCCTCCCATAAGAAATTAACACATTTAGTTATATAATATAATGTACTCTTAAAATACGATATGACATTTTGTATACGATATACCAAATAAAATACTGAGGGTACTAAAATTTTTATATAAGCTGTTACATTGTATTTGCATGATAAAAAACATTGATTTTTTTGCATTGGATTTTATATTTTGTAGACGTTTGAAGACAATAGACGCAATTTTTTTGAATTCTTAACATGCACAAAAATAACGTTTTATATATTTAATTTAAATTACTTTTAAAGATTTAAAATAAAACGGCTTACCCATTGGAACCTCGTTATGATACAGAAAAAAAATATTTTTTGTAACTATGAGCTTAAGGGAAGCCTGGCCTTGGTTTACTTCACCTGTCGCCTTCGGTCACTCACGTAGAAAGCGTACGTCAGGAGCCAGCGATTGCTATCTTGTTTACGATAGAAGTGATCAACGTGAACTTATTAAAAGTATGATTAAAATTTATGCAATAAAATCACTGTCCTTGTTTTTTTTTTACAAAAATCAGAAATTTTTATCATTATTTTTTTTGGTTGAAAATTTAAAAAATGATAATTCTGATATTTAGATTACTTGGTTTTTCGTATGTACCATGATGTCAGTAATAAATAAAATTTAACCCCTTTCCAGGCCTTGGTCGAGCCTAGAGAGTGCTGCCTATGTCATTTGACGTTTATGAGAATAGGGTTTCTAAACTTTCACACACAAGAGCTTAATATCGTGGTTGAAACTCCATATATATCTTCGTGTCAATAGCAACATATATTTTTACTATAAGGTAATCAGTCTGCCTTCCTATTCTATAAAAAATACTGATATCGGTGCCACCAAACGGACAAATACGAAGGTAAATTTAACAATTAAGGCATAGTAACAAAATTAAATAGATAGAATATATCTAATACATAAAGTTAGAGAATACGTTCATGTCGTGTATGTATATTATATACAACAAGAAGGTTTGGAAACAGCTCTAAACTAGCATACCATAAAGCACGGTTTTCAAATTTTCCACTACTATTTTGGTACACGTAATTACAATTTGTAGGGTTATAGTAATAAAAAATGCTAGTTAAATAAGTAGCACCAAAATTTAATGCATTAAATTGAAAAAGAGCAACTATAAGTTTTCTTTCTGACTTTACTTCCAGAGATACACTTTTGAACCGACAGTACTAAATGGTAATAGTAGTTTGTTAATTAAATTCGACGATGACATCCTAGTAGAAGTATTTTTTTATTTTTTTTAAACAAAACATGGATATTTAACAATTTTACAATTTTACTTTTCATTTTAAACATTTTGACTAGCGAGTATGAAAAAAAATTGACATTTCGATTTATAATCTGTGCAACAAGTCAATAAATACCCTTCAACTTGTCAATGACGTCAAAAAGCCCAATGAATAATTAAAAATAAAATTGAGATTCCATATTTAGTGGTAAATAACCAAGCGTAAACAAATTGTTCTTGCGAAAATCAAAGTCAGACAAAGTAACGGTGTGTCAGGTTTGGTTACGGATGGGTGACCGACCTCGAAATAAATTTTTAATATTTTACATCAAATACGCTTTACGAAACAATCTGACATGCCGGTTCCGGCTGTGTTTAACGAATAGCTTTTTAAATGTTTAAAATAGTTAAACATTTAAAAAACAATTATATTATTGTAATTATTAAACATTTAATGCACTTAATTACGAAACTATGTGAAAATCGTGTTATTCAAAGTAATATAAATTGTTTTATTTTATTTGTTTCTTAATTAACTTTCAAAAATGGAACAGATTTTAAATTAATCTGTTAGTGTTATTTTAATAATATTGTTTTACTGAAACAACAACTTTGTTATTGTTAACCGATTCTAAACAAGAGGTGATTTTTTATTCGATTATGTTTTTTTGTGTTGATAAGGTTTTGAAAAGTTAGGTCATGATTCTGAGGCAGTCTCATATTAATGTTATCATAATCCGAGCAGTAGTTTTTGAGTTACATTTAAAAAAGTTGACGACCTATTACAAAGTTATTACTTATTTCCCGTTCGGTCCGATTCAAATTTATACAAAATCCGATTAAGGTATTTGAGTTAAATTTAATAATATCTTTCTAATTGTTTACTACGGCGACAAATTACTACATATAAGTACATTATTATTAAATGAAAATAGGTAAGTATGTTATTTTTAAAGTAAATGTGTCAAAGCCTTTATTTTTTATTTTTGAGAAATATTTTTTCTTTATTTTGTGATATACAATAGGTGTGGTAAAGTAAAAAAAACCTAAAAAAAATCGTACATTGGATAGTTTTAGCATGTTGTTTAATACTTTTATTTCTCTTTTGTAGAAAGATTAGGAAACAAAACATTTATAATGCCTCGTATTGACCTTAGTGGTCTAAGCAGTATGTATAGTTTTTTGCTTGTCGGCTTAGTTTAATAAAAATAAAAAGAGTAAAATCTTCAACTTGTAGTAAGTTCTGTAACATGTAAAAGTATACGATTAAAACTCAATGTTTTTGATACATAGTAATCGATCTCTATGCTGATCGCTAATTTTGACATAACATTTATAGTATGTAAAGGCAGCAATTGTCTTATACCAGCATAAGAACGATCTTGTTTTCTATTTTGTAATATAAAATTATTACAATCACTTTTATTTAAAGAACTTAATTAATTTAATATCTTTTCATTGCTTGATCTTAATTTATAAATCTTTTACTGTCTAATTCTGTTCCCATGATTATAAATACATGTACGATGCCCCTGACAGACGGACAAAACAATGCAGGCCCGAGGTCCGGCCACACCCCTATAGGATAGAGAGGAGATTGTTGAGGGAATGGAAAATATCGATACTTTTAAAAATTAAACTGGGAAAAGAAATGTGAAACAGATTTTTATTATTTCATAGAAAATCAAACTAGCCACTGGATCGTTTTTGTAAGAAATGCTTTGTTTCTAAAAACTATAATCATTTTTAATGAGCACTTGAAAACGATTTTGGATTTTCCCCTTGTTGGTCCTGGCTCCTTTGTAGAATAGACCATCTGCCTTCCTGTCAGGCAGCTCGTAAAAAGCGAGCATAGGCTTACCGTCAGTAACACCGTGACATCTGACTAGGTGGTAGAGTTTCGCAGCGTCTCACCTGTTGACGTGTTCCGGTTTGGAGGGTAAGGTAGCTTACTATTGCTCGAGGCCTAACATCCCGGCCTCAGGTTGGCAACGCACCATTGCTATCTTTGTTGTCTTTAGGCAGCGTTAATTTCTTACCATCAGGTAATCCAACTGCTTGTTTGCCTTCCAATATCATAAAAAAACAATAAAGAAAACAAATAAATAACCAAACATGTAACATATATTTTTTGGGATTATCAGTATCACGTCACATCAAAGCCAAAATGAATAAACAAAAAATAATAAACAAAGAATTCTGTTAATTTTGCATACATTTATGCAATGTTTAACTTGAGGTCAACAAACTTTAAAATAAATGCCTTTGTACACGACCTTAGTCATAATATTAACTGTTTTACATTGAATCTTTTATAAAACATTACTTTATTCATAAAATTTCTATTTTATTCATAGCTTATCGTGTTTTAAGATTTTATGTAATTCTGTGATTTATACGATTAATTTAAATTTATATATTTTTTAATGTTCTGCCGTTGTTTTATAAAAAATACCGTCAGCTGAGCAAGAACTATGTGTTTTTTTTGTTATTTGAGGTCTTTGTATTAAAGTTAAAAAAAGGTTTTATAGTTTTTACGGACGATAAAGCAAGTTCATACGATGTAAATTAAGAAGTATGTTATATTTTTGATAGAAACCGACGAATATTGTAATTCTAGATAAGTATTAAAATTTAACGAAAAAAAACATTATTACGATAAAGACCATGAAAATGGGGAGTTAAGTCCTGAACCGGAATACGACAGTGACAAATACTGACATCAAGAATAACTGCTGTAATTAATACACTCAAGAAATTGCGTGTAGAATCTGTCTGACTATTGTAATCGAATATCGATATCCTATTATTATAATTGGTTATTATTTGTCAGCCCTATTACGTATAATACTACCGATTGCACGCTATTTTACCTCCTCGTAAATGCTTTCCAGTTGACATTATTTTTCTCTAAACAATAATAATCATAATATTACACCCAATCTACAAATGATACCTAACTTATTTAATTTTACACTTAAAAGCATTCACGTGTATATCTTTAGTGAGGCAGGCAGAGTATCCAGTGCTAAGCATCCTTGCAGACCTGATTAGCTTTATACACATTTTTTTACTTTTTCTTACAAACACGCCGGTTTCGACGTCTTTGACTTTTGCTACCCTTAAATAATATCTTAGCGATTTATTTAAAAATATTTCCTATGAATTATTTTGTTCAGTAATAAATATCGCATAAAAATCTGTTTATCTATTTGTGAATTTATAACAGTTTGATAGACAGACACATATACCTAGAAACTTATTTCAAACATCACTTCGTTTCTTCGTTCAAAGAAAGTGTTTCCTGAGCAATACATATTTATAAGTGAGTTCTAGGAAAGAGTAAATAAGCACCTTCTAGCTTAGTAGGTTTTATACCATATTCCATCTTTTCTTCACTTATTTGAGCTTAGGTTTATTGTACGAAGCTACGAGCAATGTTTTTTTTAAAATTAATTTCTTTCTAGGACAGTCTAAGGACTTATGGGCCATACTGCCTGCCTTATTACATTTATCTCTTTCTTGTTGTTCATTTTAGATGCATGTCTTTATTTTCTTTTTAGTACTCATAGGACGTCATAGAAAATCCTGCCAGGTTATTAAGTAAAGTGGTGTCCTCCTCACTAAATCTAACTTGATTTGGTGCCAACGAAGAAATACAAGTTACACAAATTTCTTCGTTAATTCTTCATTTATGAACTTTAACTAAGCAAAATTGTACAAAATGTTACCAAAATTGCCTAACTTATACAACATTATACAAAATTCAATAATCATGAAGGAACTGCAGCCATATACTCTGAAATAAATAAATAAATTTTGTTTTATTTTTTATTATTTCCATATTTTTTCTCGTTTTCCATATTATTTCCATATTCATATAAAATAAACATATTTTTAGGCTGGAATATTGGGCCTCTTACACAAGTTAACCGACTGTATTACTTTCAAACCAAAAAATAAAAGTGACAGGCACTTACGTATACGAATAGGAGATGGTAGTATCAAACAGGGGCAAGTCGTCGCAAAAATCTACCACCTAGTTTCTTTTTTTTATCTCGTAAATGAAACCTTGAATAAAATACTAAAAGTAAGAGCGAACTAGGTAAAAATAATATAAGGGCCAACGGTGCAGACTCCAGACATATCGTCGCGTCGTAACCTTACCGCCCTTTGCACCGCCTACCGAAAACCAAAGGTAAAGCGGCCAGCTAAAAAACAATAAAGCCCTTTCCAAAAACATTCAACCACCGACAAAAGCTTTGCAAGTGAGATGGTGCACACCAGACCTGCGACTTTTTTAAGACATTTGTCGTGCTTTCTGCAACACCATTATTTTTTCATCATTGAGTGTGTTTGATTTAATTAGTGGTAAATTATTTTATACAGATTGATCCCAAATCGCCATGTATCTTATGCAATAAAGCATGATTTTCAAAATCATGTCATTATTTTTCTACTTAATGAAAAAATTAAGTGATGATTCAACACAGCTTTTTATTTAAAAATACCATATTTTGTTTCAAAACAATCTTATTGTTATAAAATAGCTTCGTACCAAGTGTACTAAGTTTTCAAAAGTTGAACCCCTTACTTTTTAAGCTGGACTAAAATTTGTTCAGTAGTTTTTCTATAATATTTGAACAACAGTGACGTACAAGAATCCTCAACAGAGATAAAGTCGATACAATTTCAATATTTTTTTTGGAATGTTATTGCTAATTATAATCAAAGATAATCTTCTGCAATGTTATAAAAGCAAACAGGCAAGACTCATAGAAATAATGTTTTGTGTTTACAAGCATCCTAGTAACATTTTATATTTTCTTTTCAGAAAAATTTTTTACGATTTCATAATTCGTAAAGATAGAATTCGTAGAAATACGAATAAAATAACCGAAACGTTTAATATGTTACTTTATATTGCAGTCGCCAGTCTGCGTTGGTTTTATAAAAGGCCGCAACTGATGCGCTGTGTTATAGTAAAAAACGTCCAAGAATATTCTTTAACACGACTCAAAGAAAAATGTAATGGGAAAGAACAGATTTAATTAATTCAAATCCATTACCAATACGATATTTTGATTTTAAAAATATAACTATATTTAGAAATGTTACATTGTTATAATACTATTAGGCATGTGAACATCTTTAATATTTAATATGTACCTACTTATATATTTGATACGAACGTTTTTATACAAATAATGGCAGTTCATTTTTTTAATGTTTTTTTTCATAGCTCGAATTGTCAAACATTTGTTGTAATATCTAGGTTTATGTTTTGATTTAGGCTAATAATTTTGGCTTTAAGCCTTTCTTTTTGCGTTGTAGTTATATATATGAACCTACATAAAAAAGGTTTAAGTAAGCTCAAGTATGGGTTGACGTCACACATTTTAGTCCGTACCAATAAGAGGATATCATGTTACAGTAGCGCTGCCAGAAAGTTATTTTTGTTACTTTTAGTCTAGTTGCGTTACCTAGACTTGTCTTCAATTTTTTTATTTTAAAAGATAGCGAAGAAGCAAGCAGCTCGAACGGTGGAAGAGACAACCATCGCCTTATAACACCACATGTGTAATTATTGCGTCGTGTATAAAAGAAAGTCGTGTTAGTTACCATAGATATAACATAAGAACGGCTGAACCATTTTGGCTAAATATTTATAGGGAGGTAGCTAAAAGCCAGGAGACGGACATAGGATACTTTTTTATATTCTTCCACTAAAACATAAAGAATTTTAATTTCTTTTTCCTTATAATTTTTTCCCATACCAACTGAACAGGTGGAACGAAGTTCGCCTGAAACTAGCTGCAGTTTTTTAAATGAAAGACTAACAAGCATACGAATTTGTTGTTCCCCCGTGTTGGTCCGGGCTCCTTTGCAGAATAGATCATCTGCCTTTCTTGCCAGGCAGCTCGTAAAAGGCGAGCATAGGCTTATCATCACTAACACCGTGACAACTGACTAGGCGGTAGAGTTTCGCAGCGACTCGCCCGGATTGGTACCACCGCCTTACCTATTCCTGCCGCTATAACGTCATGACGTGTTACGGTTCGGAGGGTAAGGTAGCCGGTAAACTTACTTTCGCTCGAGGCCTAACATGCTAACGCACTATTACCATCTTTGGTGTCTCTAGGCGGCGTGAATTTCTTACCATCAGGAAATCCGTCTGCTTGTTTGCCTTCCTATAACATAAAAAAAAAATCCGTCTCCTAGTTCTAAGCTACCTATCAATTTTGTGCAAATCGGTTCTACCGTTTTTGAGTTATACTAAATAATGAAACTAACACGACTATCTTTTATACATATAGATAACGTTAGTAACTAGAGATATCGTATGAAGTATGTAGGCACCACAACATAGATAAATTTGAAAGGCGGGCCATCAAGTTTGGGAGATACGAGATAAGGGACCTACGGGGAGGTGTGTCCCTACGCCTTAGGAACTGTTTAATCTGGGCTGCATCGGTGCAGGCGCTCGTTTAGGGAGCTATCATACAGTTGTGCTCAAAAGTGCTTGACTAAAAAAAATGAAGCTAGTTATTGTTTGAGCACTCGTATATCCAGCTAGCTTTTTACCAGCGTCTTCGTCAGCGTAGTCAAGTCGTCGTTAACTTCGAAATGATTGTCATACAATGCGAATGGATGTGGATGGATGTACCCGGGGAGACCAAGGTTGACATTCCTTGATCAGATCACTTGGATACTATACGAGGGTAGTGTCATGAGACTCCGAAACAGGCGGGTTTGTATGAAAAGGGTAATGAATGTGATGGAAGCCAGACAGGTTTTTAACGATCGTGAGGTCTGGCACTTGATACTCTCTGCCTACCCCGTAATACCCCGTGCTCTATCTTCCTATCCCTATTATATTATAATATATTCTATCCCTATAGACTCTTAGTCTTGAAGATATGTATGATTTTTAAAAAACTATCATTTAGTCCTTACCAAATGGTGATAAATGTTTAATTTAATAAAATTTTAACATCCCAGTATGTTCATTTGGGAGTTGATTTTAAAAACTAGGCTATTTTAAACTCGTTTTCAATTGTTTCTATATTAAATTTCATCCAAATCATTACAGCGGTTTAGCCGTAACAGCGAAACAGATTGACAGACTTTCGCAAATAAAATATATAAGACATGAAGACAATAGTAACGGAATGTATTAGGTATTAGTTTAGATAAACTATCAAATTTCATCAAAATCGGATCCGCGGATTAGCCGTAAAAGAGCAATAAAAGACAGGCATTTAACATTATTATTTAACGTACCTACTCGTATTTATCTATAATATTAGTATTTATTAATAATATTAGTATGATAGTTTGAGCTAGTATGGAAATACTCACGACTTTACTTATATTTTAAAGTTACTTGATTTGTTTTATTACTTTTTCTATTATGATCCACATTCCGTACCAATCCTGTTATCCTATTCTTATTATAAATGCGAAAGTTTGTCTTTTTGTTACTCCTTGACGCAAAAACTGCTGAACCGATTTTCATGAAATTTTGTACACACATAGAAGGTAACTTGGATTAACACATAAGATAGTTTTATTCCGAAACAAAGTTCCTGTGGGACCGCGCGGGCAACGCCGCGTGCTGTTGCCTACTAGCTGTTGCTAGTATTAGATATATGTGTATATGCGAAAATCTGTCCGCCTATCTATCTTTCTATTGCTCGTTTACGGCCAAGCTGCTGAACTGGTTTTGGTGAAATTTGATATGCATATAACTAAAGACCGTGTTCAAACAGTCTATTGTTTTTCAAAAATCGACTCATAAAGAATTGTAATAGGGGATTAAATTTTGTGTAAAAAGGTCTCGAGTTCGATTCGAGTTCGAAGTTTTCAACCCGGTTCGAGCTTGAAGTTGAAGTTTCGAGCAAGTCAGGAAACTCCAAGTGTGTGTTTTTTTAACTTCCTAAAAAATGTAGTCTCATCCGGGATTGGCTACGTACCCGATTAGAGAGAGTACTGTTACATTACACTGTGGGACTATCATCTTCGGCTAATCCGATTGGTTGTCTTGGTTGTGCCTCCGCCTGTTTACAAGAGTGAAAATACTTCATACTAAATTACCCTTCACACCGATTACATTTTAAATCTCTAGTATATTAAAATCATTTTCATAAAATGTATAAATCCATAAAAGGGCCCAAAGACTACCTTAACGAATTTAATTATTATCAGGTCTTTATTTTCTATCGCGTTGTGGAAAATGAGTAGGGAGTATTGCAACTAGTTAACTATTAAAGCAATGACTAAACTTGCGATTTAATTTTTTATTTGATAAAAATCACAACGCTTCCATCGCCTCTAAAGGCCGTAGCGTGATGTTACACAGCTTGTTAATATACTTAATATAGAAACAGCAATTCATTAAAAACGTATCAAATATTTAGGTGCTTAAAACATTTAAACAAAGTGTTTAATATAAAAATACTTAACAAAAAAAGTTTATGTAAAATAAAACATTACATGTTTTCCGTATTATGTAAATGAAAAATCATAAATCTAGCCAAAAAGATTTATGTTGGAAAAAAACAGCGACGTCAAAAGACTTGTTAGAAATAGATACATATCTAAAACTTATGTAAAAAGAAAGTTGATTTTAAAAAGATTCGCTTAGTTAAGTACATGTATGAGTAAATGTATAAAACTCATTAAGCACAGTCACTTGCGCATTCAACTGTACTTTACACGTGCTGCCGCCGCAAGATGGCCGCGAGCGAAAGTTTTTCTTTGAAAAATGTTTAAAAATTCAACATCAGTAATAATTAAAAATGTCTATAGGGCGACGTTAAAACTAAAACGTGTTATTAGACATGTTTTTTGTAAATGACGCTTGCGGCTAAACAGTTGGTCGATGCCTTTTGTCATAGATGTAAAAAATAAATGCGGGAAATATATTTTTTCTTTTCTTCTCTATCGTGTAGTATTAAAATGGTGTACATTTGCCACAGATAATATTTATTGCAACGAGCTTATTATAGGCTATCTGTAAATTACGTCATACAAATTGTTTTTTTATCATTAGTATTTTTTCCTGCTACCTTTGACAGTATGACATATTACGTATGTGATTAAACAGTCTCATATTTTTACCTGGTCGACAAAGTTTTATGATTTTTCGTAACAGTAACACATCGAAGTATAAATGAATGAAAAATGGCGGCTATAATATGTTATTATTTTATTAGATTTGTAAAATGTTTTTTGTAATAAAGCAATATATCAAAACACGAACTGCCACAAATGTTAACACAAGGACAGGATCAAGATGTAGGAATGTGATGACCCCATCTTTAGGTAGTGAAATGAACTAGTAGTTAGTAAAATTGCTGAATCATTTCACAATTAGGTCCATTTAGACGCCACATGTATTTTACCTTTGCTCACCATTATCTATTATAATGGAGTGTAGCCGGTAGAGTGGCAAGCAAACTTACCTACCAACAGACTTATCTAACATTCTCATGTTTGGCAATGCATAAATACAATTTTTCTTTCCCATTAACGTGACTTACACCTTCAAAAAGTTTTCTAGTAGGTTTTATATCTTGCAAAAACAATAGCCTTATTCGCTGTAGGTATAACAACTACGAAACTATTCAAGTTAAATAAGTTTTCTATCACACAACTCAGCCCGCATATGAATACCCTGTTATTAAACATTTAACAAACAAACATCCAGTAAGACAAATGGACAAACCAATTAAATAATAATTAGTTATTCACGGCTTTAATGAAATTGCTACTAAGATTTATAGTGAAATAAACGCTCTTTCGAAATCAACCGTATAACAACGCTTTAAAATTGACTTTCATTAGTAACTGGCAACTATAAGTTATCATTTATTAAAAAATAATTAATTAAAATTTATATTTAAACCAGAATTAAAAGGATTAAGAAATATTTTTATGTGATAAGATAGAACGAGCACACAATGCTGTCAAAACAACTATGGTCTATTATAGACACCATAGATATTACAGGTGGGTTGCTGTCCTGTGTCCAGGGTGTTTAGGTTCCGGACTATAACATGAAACTGTCATTATAAGGCTGTGGATCCCTTCCCGGACAAGTCGGCACTATACTACCAGTACTATTGTTTTACTTTTGCTTGCCTATAACGAGCTACCTGGCAGCGCGGTTTATTCTCACAGAAGACCAGGGCCAACAGAGGAGGATATTATTTGTATACAACTTGAAGACTTATTTTTTTAATTTTGAAGGTGACTGTTTAACCGTTTAAAATTCGACGAAACAAAAAAAAAGGCAAAAATAAAAGCATAACTAGCTGACCCAACAGATGTCGTTCTGTCCGAACTATGCTTATTGAATTCTTATATTTTCCAATGTTCCTACATTTTATTTTTTTCTTTTGTCCTGACAATAACCCATCAAAAAAATGAAAACTCTTCAATTCGTGAATTGTGATGTTTTTATTAAGAAAAATAGTAGAAATAGTAGAAAAATAGAAGAAGTCTGTAGTAAAACCTACATTTTTCGACCAATTTCGGCGGCAATTAGAATTATTTATCTCTTAATATCGGTAAAATTGATTATTTGCTCGTACATTTAACGTTTTAGTCATATAAAAATTAAAGACCTTGGTAACGGAAAGCGAATAGAAATCACCACAGGGAAACATTGGGGCTATTGGAAAATCGACCTTGATGAATCACCGGTCGGTAGGAAGCCGCTCTATCGGAAGATATTAAATTACAGCTGAATTTCCTTTGCACGTATTTTTGACGGACAGATTTGTTTTTTCGATTGGCGTTCGCGTGTTGTAATGTTACAATATGCTATCTGTGGTTGTAGAGTAATAAAACTAGTGTAGGGTAACGATCGATAGTTTTACACACGAACGTATGAACGTTTTTGTTAAAAATATCGAACGGGTTTCGATATTTTAATGTATAAACCGTTCTTAACTATAACTTAACGAATAAACCTTAATTATATCAAAATAGTAATGATCATAACCTACTTCCTACCTGTTTATTATTAGGGTGCTATTCTTAAATTATTACCAAGTGCTTTGGATGTAACTGGTGATAAATATTTTTTACTAGCTGAAATAAAATTCGCTCTATTTCTATCTTTATTATGAGATACAAATACTTGACAGTAGCTTTCACACTACACTGTCGCCGCCGGTCTCGGCGACGAAAACCCCTCCATCAAGTCCACCCAGTAACCAGAACGCAGCACCAAGTCGAGGTACGGTCTCCCGGGAGACAGCCCTTATTGCTGGCGTTGTAGGTAACAGTCTAATCCATTTAAATAATAAAGTCTCGGGCTAAGCACTCTGCTCGGCCCACAAAGCTCGGTGAAGTTGTAGAAACCGCGACGTTAGCAACAAGTTAGTCATTCAAAAAAAAAGACAATAGCTGCGTAAATTTTCATAAAAAAAGAAAAAAGTTTTATAATAAGGAGATTTTTACATTCTTAGCAATCTTGCTGGTGGGTATTTTGATTTTAAAAGACAACCGTTATCTATAGATACAAAGAATGTTATTGGTGCGTCAACATGCAACAGCATAAGTAAGGCGGAGCTCTTATCGCCTATTGTTTTAAATTCCAGTTAAAGAGAAATAAATCACCAAAATCACTAGAGGATAATATAAAAATAGCACATCTGAGTGACAGGTGCTTGAAACAATGAGAAGTAAAAAGTTTTTAATGTATTTGACGTCCAGTTTTTGGAAAAACCGTTATTAAAAATTTCAATTTTGTAAAAATATAATTACTTAGTAACACACTTATGAATGTGGAATACTGAGATTTTGGTCTCGGTCTGCAGGACCAGGTAATTACATGACATAATTCATTATTGTTAACTCTAATATGTTTCTGTTTCTAAGTCCGTATATTTGTTAGATGATGATGGAATTTTTCTTAAAATAATTAACATTTTAGTAAGATTTTTAATCTCATGAGTTTTGAAATAGTCTATCTGTATTAATAACCTAACTTAATTATTTTGAATCTAATATTAGATATTTTTCTTTAAGATTTTATAAGATATGTCTTTTTAATCGTTTTTTGTGGGTTTTTAAACAAGCGCTTAACGAGATCTCTTAATTACATGATTTATTATTGTTAATTATTTATTTATTTTCACACTTTTCTACTTTAATTAGGAAATTCTTAAAAATAAATGTTGTAATGAAATAAATAATTTGTGTAACTTGTCCAGCAATATTTTTTATTTCAAATTTAAAGTATGAACTACAAACTATAATCCATCACTGTATAAATAAATATGAATCCTCATTTTACGTGGTCATTGCATCATACCTGAGCGAATGGGCCAACTTTGTTAATTATTTTTTGTTGTGTTAGTTATTATCAGGATAAGATTCTTTTGAAAAGAAAACCCAGGGAAATTGGAGGGGAAATGGAAAAAAAAAACAATGCCTCAATCTATCCACACTGTTAGTAGCTGATAATGTCAAGCGATACGCAATAAGCCGTGTCAGCTAGTAATTTACATTAAATCTTAATATATATAAATCTCCTGTCACAATGTTTGTCCGCGGTGGACTCCTAAACTACTGAACCGATTTCAATGAAATTTGCACACCGTGTGCATTTGAACCAACTTGAGATATAGGACTTACATATAGCTTACATCTCAATGATAAAAAAAAATACCGTCCGAGCGAAGCCGGAATGTGCAGCTAGTCTTACATAAAAACTGCTGACTGCTGACCCGGCAGACGTTGTTCTACTATATTTTTAATGTGATTTTTTTAAAAAACAGTTTGGGCGAGTCACTCTTATCACTTAGGGGTATGAAACATAGATGTTGGCCGATTCTCAGACATGCTCAATATGCTCACTAAGTTTCATGAGAATCGGTAAAGCCGTTTCGGAGGAGTATGGGAACGAACATTGTGACACGAGAATTTTATATATTAGATAGTAACAATAAAACTCTTTATTGTTCAACTAAAACATATTCAAAGTATTACAATTATTATATTATTATAGATCTTATAGCTAATAACGCAGACAATACTTGTCAGGACAACATATAACATGTACTTGTTTAAAGCTCGGGGAAATTGTAAAAACCGCGAGGTTGGCAACACATTAATCAACCAAAAAAAAACTTATCACAAGGTCATGACCGAATTGTAGTTATGGTGGTCATAAGTACCTATGTTTGGCGTAGCGGTTAGCGTTTCAGTGAGTGACATGTTTCATAACTAAAAAAAAGTATTACGCCCATATCCCCGAAGAGGTAGGCAGAGGCACAACCACGGCACCCACGACTAGCCGAAGATACTAATTCCCATAATGTGATAGGTGGCAAGCCTATCGCCAACCGGGCACGTTTCCAATCTCGACCAACATTTTTTTTTTATTAGAAAATTGGAAAAATCCAATTTTGTTGGTCGACCCGGGATTCAAACCCGAGACCTCATGCAGTCAAGTCCAATACCCGGACCGCTCGACCACAGAGGCGATTCATAACATTACATAACATAATATGTTTCATAACTATACGCGTATTTAAGGGAAGTCATGAGTATAGTTGTGATATTGTGGTCATTGGTATAGTTGGTATAGCGTGTGCTGTAGCAATTGGCTCGTTAATGATTGACGTGTTCCTATTAGTTGGCTTACAGCTTCTGTGACCATTGAAACCGTATGAAGCATGTTTCTTTTGACATACCTTTGCCTTTATCAAGAGTTTACGGCTTGTCAAGTTGACTATGTTCGATACCGTCTCTGTAAATGATTTGTATTAAAACTTTGAACAGTGCCTCTGTCGGTAACTAAGAGAAACACATTTTTAGACCAAAAGTGTCAGATTTCGACACGTAACTTACCGAACGTAATCTCTACCAACTCATGTAAAGGCTCTTGTATACGTCTCGCGTTTGGACCGCTGTCTAGTAATAGTTTTTTCCTGTTGTAGGACGACATAGAGAATCTGCAGGATCGTAATTTTTTTTTTCGATTGTGATCTGAGATCGGGGTTGTGGGCCTATCGGGAATGCCTTATTTGGTAAGCACTCACGCTGAGGGGAGAGGTGAAACGGCATGCATAGCATTGTCATAGTAGACGTCTTACTCCAATATTTACTATGGTTGTTTAGCAACAGTGTGAGAGTGTATGGTAATGGTATACAGTGTAGTGAATGATTGAGTAGCTACTGTATTTTTTACAATTATAATGAGTTTACGATATGGTTGTAAGGTACGACTAGATCAAGTGTTACAGCTTTGTTTTGACATTTCTTAGTTGTTTACTTCTTAGGCTGTACATGGTATAGAGGAACAGCCAATGCGCAAACGTTGTGTGCTCTTGGACTACCAACCCGGTGACTCCTATTCGGCCAATATATATGTTTGTGCACTACGACATACTTTGTATAATATATACCAAAGAGTATATAAATACTACGTAATAAGTGGCGAGACTTCCATAGATAGATACATAGCATATCCGAATTTTGTCTGAAGTTAATTAAATTGACACTCGACACTTGACAGATAGGTATAACCCGTATAATTTGAAAGTAAATCTAAAGGCATTCAGATATAAGGCAACTAGTGTCATATGATTTAGGCGAATAAAAAACATTGCAAACTTATTTTTTTCTGAAAGTTGCGCCAAACTGACATATACCAGGATATTTTTTTCAATTGTCATTTCAATTTTTGAACTTTTGACATCACATTAAACTCACATTATTTAAATTGTATTTAAGTACGATTAAATGTTTAAAATTATATTTGTTTCTAATATTTATTTTAAGAATTTCTCATTTTTATAACTTTAATACTTTTTTTGTTACAATTTGTATTTTTTTGTGAATCATAACAATAATTTTAGTGGATTTGTCGTTCTGATCTTCATACTGTGTAAAAGCTTTAGCAATATTTAATTATATTATGCTAAGTTAATCATTATTAATTTCGTGTTTAACAATTTGAAATATTTCAAATTCTTTAAATTTTTATTTTTGCCTGTCACTTTTTATATCAAGATTAAATCAGATTTTTTAGTAGTGTTGCGGTCGTTGAGATCATGTAGTTGTATTTTTAGTGACGTACCAGTAAGATTAGAAAACTAATTAATTTAGTGCCTTGTATAATCTTAAATTTTTCAAAGTTTTTATTCTAGTTAGTGTAAATAATATATGTGTTTGACGTGTGAAGGTTTTTGTTGCAGTTTAATTAAATGATTATTTTATTTTAATTTCAAATGGGTTTTGAATAAAAGCCGCCCATATATCATTACTATTAATTTTACTGCTTGTTTTGAGCATGCATTGTCATAAACAATAGTTGATTATACATTACAAGCAAAATAGCATGTAGCTTGGATTTTTTATGGGACTTATCTATGTATGTTGACATGGAATGCTATTTTTACCCTTGCATAAAAAAATGTATTTTTATGGTATTAGATGGCGACTTTTTAAGCACACGGATTACCTGATTGTAGAGAATTCACGGACACCAAAGGTGGTAATGGTGGGTTGCCAACCTTCTCGACCTCGGCCTCGGGTGGCCTCGACCAAAAGTAAGTTTACAGGCTACCTTACCCTCCGAACCGGAACACGTCAACGGCAAGCACTGACATTATAGCGGTTATTTAAGTGACAATGTGATATTTCAGTCCGGTGGGTAGGGTAGTCGGTAGAACTATACATTAGGCCAAACACTCTATTAGGATAGCACCTACATACTTATTTAGTAAGTATCAGTAGACCACGGTTGACTCTTACCATTAGAACCACTTATTTGCTGTCTTACCACAAAGAAAATTTGTGTCGATTGCTATGCCATTAGTCAGTAGCCTTAACGTGAATTAAAATTCACATATTGGTTACATATTGGTAATAAAAATTGGTCAAGTTAACAAATAGCAGTCACTTGGTTCATCTAAAAATATCACCATACAATGGACGGGTACCGCTTAGTCAAATATGTCAAAATCAATAAATCCATACACTTAATAAAATAATTCGAAAGTCTGTTTCTGTTACACTTCCACGATTAAACCACGAGACTAATTTTAATGATATTTGATATGTATATAGTAAAAAACCTATCTCCAAACATGGGCTACATTTTTTTTCAAAAATCAACCCATCAAAGAACTATGTTGGGGATGGACTTTGTAAAAATACTACGCCAAGGAAATTGGCGGTAAACAGATAATATTATGCCATAAACAGAAAAATAATAGAATGTGTTCGTATTTTGAAATTTTGAATTTAGAAGACGAATTATTTTTCATTCAGTTTTGGACATAAGTCCTATAACTTATACAGTATTAAAAGGAGGGTTGCCACAGTAAAAAATTCACACAGCTAAACTGAAGTAGTAGCCCCATTAAATATTTAATAGAGCGAGTGTCGTCCCCATATTACATTGGTTTAACGTTTCTCGTCCATTTCCAATAAGTTAAACAGTTACGTGGACAATGTTTTACTAAAATATTGTCATTTTCTTTCAATATTTTAATTGTGTGTAATGTTGTTTGTTTAAAATTAACATACACAAATATAAGCTTGCCTTTTCAGATTGGCGAACGCTGCAATATAAATAACGCATTTAATCTTATTTTTCAATAATTTCAATCAAGAGTCTAATCAATCATCAAATAATTTTAATAAGACCACTGTTGATCTGGATTGAATAATTTTTTTACTAGCGAAGTTTGCTACACATCACATTGTGGACTAAAAAGTAACTTTGGCTAAGCTTGCGTGGTTTGTTTGTTCTTCTACCTACCAGATTTAGGATACGGGCGTGAAGATATTTTATAATCATCATTGCAACAACGGTTTTTTGTGTGTTTTAAATCACTCCACAAAGCAGCTATCTAAAAAATAACGAGTTTACTGGATTTCTTAATGGAATAGGAGTAAACTCTGAACTATTTTTCTATTATACAGTTTAATCGTTTTCATTCAATGTACTATTGTGAATTAAATGAAAAGCTTCAAATAAATAACTGGGCTAAAAAGTTATTTCAGATGTACCCTTACAAAAAATAACAAACAAAAAATTACATTTTTTTCAAAAAGTCTAACGCCAACCGGCCACATAACCAATCTTGGGCAACTTTTTTTAATTACGAAATGATTAGGGTTACGTTAACAAAGATAAAAAAATAGTGAATCTACTTGAGTGACTTTTATTATTATAAATTATTTTTTATTCGAACAATTTTTATTCTACAAATTTATTAAACCGAAAAAAGTGAAATATTCTCTACTAAAAGTCATGAAACACAGTAATTTCGGCCTATCATGTGCTATCATAACACGTTTCACTTATAAACCAGTAATATAGGGTTACAATAAAAAAATAAAAATAATTCTACACATTAAAAAGAAAATTATGGCCAGAAAGGTGACATAATTGAGGTAACCGGAAATTTTGTCGCTGGAAAAATAGTATACTATTATGTTATATTTCATTACTTGATATATTTGATATTTTATAGGAAAATGAAGTGTTTATTTTTATAGGCTGTTTGTAGATGATTACCTTAGTTTGTAAAATGTCCCCGGTCTTAAAAAAATAAGCGTAAAAGTTGTAATTGCAAAAAACAGTTTTACAGTAAAAAAACTACATTATAGTTGGGACTTGAATGCGCAAAACTTCGTGTTACGCTAAAAAATCAAGTCTGTCTGCAGCAAAATTTTCTCATAAAAACGCAGGTTACTATTAGTGCATTAAAATGTTAAAATTGAGGTGTTTTTAAGTTTTATGTTTACAAGGGGACAAACGTGTTTTTATATCTGCTGCGATAAACGATGTTAAATGTTTTTAACTCAATAGTTTTTATACTAGACATGTCAAAATAACGATGATTACGAATTTATTTCAATTCATTGGTAAAATAAAATTTGGTTCGTTAAATATATTTATCCGATACCATAAGTAACATCAAATACATTACATTACATTTAATAAACACTTATACTTCTTCTTCTTCTTTCTTAAGGCTTTGAGCAACTATTACGCGCAGTTAATTAATACTAATATGGTAATAGTGACAGGTGTTTATGCAAAAAAATTATATTGCTTTATAAATTTTGACTAAAAACGTATCAAAATCATTTGACGGAAATTTAAAAATAATACTCACAACCCTTTCGATATTGGTGGTTATTCAGCAACGCACTTACTAAACTAGTTCAAAATTATCGCTATCTTTTTTCAATGAAAGTAACAAAAAGAGACAAAACACATTTAGTGCAGTCTAAATAGTTTGTACGCAGGTTTGACTTCTGCTGGTACTTAATCTATTCCTTTGAACATGTCGATTTGAAAGTTAACTTATCGGAAAAAATTTGATATGTTACATCTTTGTTATTTTTGTTTCGTAATGGAAAAATATAGTATAGATATATTTTATTATGTTCATCGAAGTGACCAGCATTAAACGCTTATTATCAACTAATTAAAATCAACTCACCATCCTTTGGTGGACTTGCACACTGAGGAGCATAGGAACCTAAATGATAACCATACGTGTTTTGGTGCATAGGAGGAAAAGGATATCCTAAGGATCTAGGACTAGGAAACCCTGACGCCTCATGAGGATTCTGTTGACCACCAGGACTCCCAAAATGGTGGGGATGTTGGTAACCCCCCTTAAAAGGACCGTAACCGTGTTGTTGAAGTTCTATAAAGGCGGATTTTGAGGATACATTAGTTGGTGTTGAATTGGCTGAGTTTGATATATCGTGGGGTGTTTGAGATCCTCCTAAATGGTGGTGGTGGTCAAGAGCCTCTTGAGTGGTCATGGCGGGTTGTGGGGTGGATGGGCCCCCTCCATCCGAAGACTGAGGAGGCCCGAAGGGATCTGAGAAACTCAGGGTGCCGGGTTTGTTACTTGGGGATTGGATTCGAGTAATTTTGAGGGATTTCTACTCCTCGCTGGATATGCTGAACCGCTGGTGGCGCCTGTAACAAAAAAAAATGCTATTAACATTTAGATATAGAAAGGTTCATTTATTTTTATTTAAAGGGCCTTTGACTATACAGGATGCTAGCTGGAGCTGCCAGATTGTCAAGATTCATTTGAATAGTTCAGATATTTCCATAATGTACAAAGTCTTAAAAATAATGTTCCAAGAATATATTTTTTTTTACGATAGAACGACAAGTAGCTTTGGCAAAATATATTAACAATAATAGTATATATTTAAATGATATGCCAAAAAGTAAATTTTGCATTAATTTTAAAATGTTGCAGAAACGATAGAGAATCCCATACTGTGTAAAATAACAAAATGGAACTATTAACGTATAATTTAGGTTTTCTTGATAGTATATTCGGTAGGTATTATCGCCTCTGTGGTCTAGCGGTTCAGTTGTTGGACTTGACTGCATGAGGTCCCGGGTCCGAATCCCGGGTCGGGCAATAAAAAAGAAAATTGGGTTTTTCCAATTTTCTAATAAAAAATATGTTGCTCGGGATTGGAAATGTGCCCGGTTGGCGATAGGTTTGCCACCTATCACATTGTAGGACTTAGTATCTTCGGCTAGTCGTGGGTGCCCTGGTTGTGCCTCTGCCTACCTCTTCGGGGATATGGGCGTGAAGATACTTTTTTTAGGTACTAACTTATTTTCGTTTGCCGTAACGTAACTTTACACAAAACTTTATTCCTATTTTCGTATTGTGATTCATAGTCTCTTTACATCCTTCGTAAGTTGAAAAGCTAAAACTGAAGCTTAATTATTTTTTTGTCATTGTTTACAAAAATGCAAATTACAATTTTTTTAAAAATGGCACCGTATTTTTACAAAATGTATTAAAATTTTTGATATTTTTCATGTTTTCGCTCTTCCCTATTTGACAGATAATCGCAATAAATGAAATGCATTTTTTTGTGCATAACATCAATAACAAACATGTTTTTTTGAGAACTTCATAAGACATCAATTTTTTTTGAAAAAACTTCAGAATTAAATTTTATTTTACCAATTTTCGGGGATGGTCAACATTTTTGACAAAATTAATCAAATGTGTATTATAATATCAATTATAAACATTTTTGATAAGTTCACATTTCAATTTTTAACAATACATTTAAAAATTTATTTTATTTTACGAATTTTCGGAGATATTCAACATTTTTGACAAAATTAATCAAGTGTAACAGTGTAGGAATGAAGTTACACCCACGGGGTCAGTAGAGTTCGATATAACTTTTCTGGAAAACAATTTACCGCCGTTACGCTCAATTGAACCAATGAGTTAACCGGTTGATAGAGTGGATACGATTCTGATCTGATAGAATTGAATTTTGGTACGAGTTTATGTTTTAAAACGAAAATCTTTTGAGAAGAAACTTATTTGTGCTACTTTTTTTATATGACAAATGTTTTTTTATACGCAGGCTGTAAAAATAGGGTAGGTGTTTCACGTCCTTATAAGTACTTAGAGGTCAATGATGCAGCCTAGTACAATGACAATTGCTTATTTAAGTAAATTTGCCATTACTGTGGCCGGCTTAGACCTGTAGGCAATGCTGCCACGTCTTCTATATTATTTAATTATTTTTAATATAGTTGTAAGTCGTTATACAAAGTCATGTCTGGGTCTTGAGTAAAACGGTGGCCTCGTCAGTTATGCTTATTTGGCGGCAACAAGGAAATACACGACACGATACACTAACTTCTTCATAAGTATTGCTCTTTAACTGGACGAAATAAACTAATTGCCGCCTAAACTGTCTGATTTTACTCATAATTTAAAGTCAAATAATTACGAAAAACCTACGACCATCTTCTTTCACGACGGCGCCAAAACTACTATTTTTAAAATTAACACCCGTTTTTTATTGGTTATAGGCCAGTACAACGACCCAACTCTCCTGAAAATAATGACAAGGTAATAGTAATGTCCTAAGCTAGATGCCTATTTACTCATGTTTTAAACTTCGTTTTGTTAGAGGTTTTGTAAGTAAGTGTGTAAGTGGGTTGTGTAAGTTTAATACAAATGTTAAATATTTTAAATGTACAACTCAGATATTATTAACACAAAATACTTAGAAACATTATCATAAAACTAAACATATTTAATAACCTTCTATATAACTTAATCCGTATCTATAGCTAAGCACCTTCACGATCACGTCAGCTTTCATACAGAACACATCGAAATAGGTTTATTTGTTTATGAGCTATAATGCTACAGACAGACGAATATAGAAATACATATATACTAAGATACGTCAAGCTTATAAAAAAATATTTCGGGTTTGATAAAATGTAGAAAAATTAAAATTTGTATGAAAAGTAAAAATAAAAGTTACAGACACATTTGGACCTAACAAGGGTGAAATAAAGTGATCGGTGGTCTAGTGGCTATTCCATATGATGTTTCTCATTCAATTTTACAACTTTTATTCTATTCAAAAAACTAATTGGGTCTCGCCTCACTAATACTGCATTCAAGGAAACATTTCTCACAAACTTAACGCGAGAAAAGTTCGCCTCTAAAACAAATGACCTTAAAAGTTAACACAGCATAGGCATGTCAATTCAGTAATATCGATATTTTGATATGCAATCGAATACTGTTCTCACTGTATGACATTTTCAACGAAACCGGATCAATTTGCTGCTGTCTTCTAACGGCCAATATTAATAATCAATCCTAATCTAAAACTTGCTGTCCAAGATTGATATTTTGATCCATTTTTATGTTATCGCTTGCCAATAACATATCTATGGACAGGATAAATATGGCAATTAGGTAGGGAATAGGCCGGCGGATACGCAGCTATCTAGATTGCTTGAAATCCATTACATTGAGATACATTATTAACATTGGCCGTGAGTCTAAATTTAAGCAACTTTAAATTTTTGATTATTCTGTCAGTAAGTCGAAATGTTAGTTAAAAATTCATATACTCATATATGTAAATCATTATCAATGATGAGGACATATGAAAACTAAATATATATATAAAATGGTGTTTCTACATAGAATAATTGTTTTTCATATTTTTGTATATAGATATGTATACACGTATGAACAAAACCCGACTTGTGGACTAGACTGAGGTGTTATGTCCGTTTAACAGATACCTTTATCTCCAGACTGAAACACAACAATGGTGTGACAAAGTTAGGTTGTCGGAGAAATAATATCAATTTATCTATTTATAGAAAACAATAATCTAATAAAATTGGGATAAGGAAAAAGTATGTGGTTTGCCAAATTAAAAAACTACTATTTATTACTGATGGCATAAAAGGCATCATATTCTATACAACTCAGCTAGCTAACAATTTTACTTCAGCTATAAGTCTAATCTAAAAATCGATAACAACAAAATCGTTTCAGTTAATCGATTACAAGTTGACATCCCTAACGTCGAAAAAAAAGCCCTTTCGGCAAGCTCTTTGTGTTAATTACTACATCATCCAGCCCTTTTTATCTTGACTAATCTGGATATATTCATCTCTCTCATTGTTAAGTTCTTTTTTGTTGTCCGACGGCGCTTGAGGTCGGGTCAAATCGTTTTGTTATTTTTTCTGTTTGTTTGTTTGTGTGTGTTGATTGCTCATGCCAGTAATAATAATGTTTAGGGTGAACTAATTGGTGTAAATTTTTATTGTAAACGATTATGAGGAACGATGTCATTGGTTTAACAATCGATTTGATACAGTGATCAGATACAGATAATTTTGTTACAGCCGTCATTTGAAAGGTTCCGTAGTTTCGTTATTTTCTGTCTCTCTATATACTAGTAGGACAGTCCAGAAGGACGAATTATTTTACCTTTACCTCTCCCTCTTTTATTTTACACTATCATTTTTTTATTTTGTAAAAATCTAAAAATGAGATTTCTGAACTATTTGGATTACTGACATATTATTAAACGTTTTGTTCTAAATCTTAAAGACTATATTATGTCCGAAATATACTAGGATAATATCTAAATAAGATAGAAGATATAAGTTCAAATAAGAAATAAGAATTTCTTATTTTGAACTGCATCCTCCGAGTAGCAAATACCATTTCATAAAAGACATCATAACATATAACACCTCGTAAGAGGCAAGAAGAGATTAAATGGATCATTACTAAGTAGGCCACTGGTGCTAGGCTGCTGTGAGGTAACTTGTCCGTGTTGTCACCATCATGACTACTTTGGATACTGTCTTGTTCTGGTCCAGAAGGTAGGACAGCCGGTAGACTTGTTCACCAGGTCATAAAACAGCGACGTTCGTGTGACGTCTATGGTGTCTATGGATCACAGAAAAACTCTGGTTCTCCTTAAAAGCAACATACTCAGAAGCCTTTTCAGGAGTTGTGGTAAGATAAGGATAACTAAGAATAAAGTTGCTCATGCAAGTGCGTCCCAGAACCACCTGGCTGTTTCCAAGTAATTAAAATCATTAAAAATAAAAAATGCTATTGTCTACAAATAAATAATCGTTTCCTATCGTACATCCCGAACAAGTTATTCAGTTAACGTGAACTGTATAAAAACTAAGAGTTAAACAATCGGTAACATAAGGGCCCCATCTGACATTTAATGCCCTTAGTAGGAATCGCAAAGAAATATGCATACATTGAAGTATTAAAAGTTAATGGACAGGAGTCTTTAGAAAAAATGTTTTCATAAGAAAGAACAAACGGTTGTTGGGATGAAAGAGACAACTGCTATAGACACCAAGGATGTTAGTGTTGTGTTGTTATGAGTTACAATTTTACAAGAAATACCAAGATGATAGAGCATTTTTAATCCACCCTGTAAGTATTAAGTAAGAGATCTTAGATATTATGTGACTTAAAATTAATATGGCGCAAGCTGCAAGCTGTCAATTATTGTTTTGGCTGCATTTTTTTTTGGTTTGTTGTTAGGGTACAGGCTAACACCAAAGCCCTATGCGGCCTCTTGACCCGTAATAATCCCTCCTTTTTTTAAACTATGATAAATTAAAGCTTTCAATATAAAGTTTAAAATAAGTATACATGTTATGAGCGTATATTCAAGTAAAGGACTTTTCTAGATAAGTATGTTCATTTCAGTGTTTTTTTTTACAGTATCTTCAAAGTACAAACCCATAGCAACATTATAGGCTGAATTGAATGAACAGCCAGGCTTGCCACAGCCAAGGTGAAGTGAGTTGAGTTGTGAAAATTTCAGCTTTCATAAAATGTTTACGTTTTGGCTATTAACGGATAAATCGGATCAGATCAGATTAGTATGAATAGCACGTGGTGTTAACAAATGGTATTTAAAAAGTTGTACTAGGTTTATTACTACTGTTTCTTACCAGCTTGTTCCAGATTAAAAGGCAAAGGAGCAAATAAACTTACGTAAGAAGCTTAAAACCCCTGTTGTTGGCAACTCGCCTTTACCATCTTCGGTGTCTATAGGTAATATCTATATTTATTTATTACGAAGTAATTCGTCTACTTTTGCCTTCCTATTAATTTTTGGCAAAAACGTATATGCTTTTATTAAAAATATATGATTTTTTGTTAAACAATCCTTTAGTTATGTTTCTGCCATATAAATTAACAACCACATAAACGTAGTTAATATTTATAAGAACAAAACATGTTATCTCCATAAAACTACAAATGGGGTAATTCATTTATCATACCGGTTTTATCATTGTAACATTTAAATCGTTTATATGGGAAATAAATATTACTTCTCTATTTTGGTCTTTTTTTGTTAAAATTATGTTTTGATAAAAATATTTGATATTTTCAAAGAAACAGGTAAATTTTAAGCATAGCTTTAATTTTTAGAAACTTTGGAGTTACGAATGACGTGATTAGCAATGTTTTTAATTATTAGTACTAAATTTTTATCATCTTCGATAATTTTTAATATTAACTCCCGACGGAAGAAGAGCAAGTTTAATGCAACTGTGTGTGTTTAGATGCTGATTTTTTTAACAGTTCACTGGCTAACCTACCCTTTAACACATAATACAACAAAGAAAATCACTGACGCTAAGGTGGCAAGATTTCATAAGTGCAGTACTAATTCGGTCAAGCACAAATTTTTTTCAATTTCAATTTATCACTGGACAACTCACACGAATTGAATCTAACCCCAAAGTAAGCAAATTATATGCTTGTATTATGGGTGTTAGTCAACGATACTAATACATAGAAATACTTAAATAGATACCAGAATATATTTAATAAGCACCCAGACCCGGAAATGCAGACATCTAAATGTTCATCACACAAATGCCTGCCCCCGTCGGGAATCGAACCCGAGCCTCGCGTTTTGGTCGATGTAGTTAAGCGTGTACGTTAGCCACTCGACCAACGAGGCGGTCAACAAATATGACACTCAACCACCAAGTTATGACTGATTACAATAAAGTAATCTAATAACTATAGTTTAAATAATACCACCACCGGGCGATGGGGTTGTCACATCCTCCCTCATAAACCTCATTCTCTTTCTCAACTCTATTTGTCAAGAACCTATCAAGACAAGCAAAAGGAAGATAGGATGGTAAAATTAAAGATGCATTTTAACTTCTAACAAAAATAGTTTTACGACAAAATACAGAGCAAAATGAACTAACCTTGAAAAATAATTGCAAATGTTCTGTCCAGGATTTTTTTATGGCAACAATGTTTTCGATATGCTTTCTAACACACTAAATTTATTATGAAACAAGTAGATCGATGTAGGTTCAGTTCTCCTTTTAAAATTTAAGTTTCAGATTGTATTTGAAGTAGTATTTATTACAATATTCATGTACGAGTATGATGAAGATTCAGCGACATTAAAAAAGGTGTAATGAATAATGACGTCACTAGCTACATGGTTAAACAGACCACGTATCTCCATTCAGCTGTGACGGAGGGAATCATGGGAAAGAGAGCAACCCTATAAATAATTGGCGCTAAACCATCAAATATTCATTGTATTGCCGATATGCCTGGCTGGGTCTTTTTAAAAATAGAATGCTGTTTTTTAATTTCAAATTCTTCGACTCTGACATATTCTTTAAAGTTTTAAAACTTCTTGTGTTTGCGTTGGTGATACAAATATTTGTAAAATTTGGAATTTACAAAAAATATGTAAATAGTTTTTGTAAATTCTACCTCCATTACTATTTTCTAACTAACTAATTGTGATTGTAAACAAACTAACAGCAAAAATTTTAACTTATTGTCTATGGTTTCCATCATGGTTATGGTATGGTGGTATTGTCAAAAGGAACTATTTAGAGCCAAGGTACCTAATACTTAACAAGTATTAAACCAAATGTTAAATTTGTTGTTTCTTAAAGATTTTAGTTTAGGCACTGACCACCTGTATATTTTGAAAAAAAAAACTAAATATTGCAGTCTGTCTAAAGGGATTCATTATTATTTACAAGATCTATCAATTTTTAAATACATATGAAAAAGTATATTTGAAATTTTACAAATAATTTAAATAACATTTAAAAGAAGTAAAGTTCTTCGGACTGAAGAAGTATTGTTGTAATAGATTTTAAAGTGTTATGTTCGAAATTGTTGTACTTATGTATTGTAATATTTTGTTACTTTAATAACTGGTTACATGTATAGATAAACATAGTGCAATCTATAATTAAAATAAAGATACATTAAATATAAAAATTTACACACCGCAATATGGTCGAGTAGGATGTTTCATATTTGTATTACATTTTATGGTAGAATATATTGCTTTCAATTTAACGCCAATTCCCTAGCGAAATAAGCAGAGAGTGTCCTTCAGGCCTGCGTATTTATTTCTACATTCATTACTCATATAAACACGCTGGTTTTGTAGATTCATATTAACCCTCGGATACTCATACGCCTAAGTGTTACAATTAACAATTACCTAAACAATATCATAATATTATAAACTAGCTGACCCGGCGAACTTCGTACCGCCTTAGCATAGCAATGATAGAATGATAGAAGAATAGTAGAAATTACTTTATTTTGTACCAGCTGTCCCGGCGAAAAGCGGTATGAGAAAAATCAATTTACTTATTATTACGTTTAAGTTATTACGTTTCCGAACAAATGATGATCGAATTTAATTAAGTAACCACGTTTCCAAACAAACGATGCTCTTTCAATATAGTCTATGGCTGTGAATGACATTGACATTCGTTACGCGCGATTTTTAAAATATGCAAAAATAAATGTATATTTTTCAATATTTTTGAGAGATTTTCTTATTATTTTTTTTGGTAAGAACCTTCTCCTAATAATAACAAATAAAACAGAAAAAGAATTAGTACAATCGGTCTAACCATTCACGCGTGATGCCGTGACCAAGAAAACGGGTTTCATTTATATATATATATATATA
>NJDD01002273.1:190227-201438 GCA_002245505.1 Calephelis nemesis | reverse complement strand
ATCTTATAACAAGTCATTATTAATCAACTTATTGTTTTATTAGATTATGAAAAGGCAAGGGTTGAGCATGTTGTCAGTCATAAGGACAAAAGGGAAAGTTTTAGGACATAATTTAGACCTCCAGTCTCTACCAATGTCGTCCTTTGGCCCTGTAGGTTACTGAAGCCCACATAATCTTTAACCAACGACTGATCTCACCTTGCTCTAAATAGGCCGATTATCTCCGCATCACTATAAATGCGTTTAACCATAAACTAGACATGACAGTGTTTAATATTTTGTTTAATTAACCGACTCCAAAAAGCAGGAGTTTCTTAATTCAACTGTATGTTTTTTTATGTTGGTTAAAAGATTATTGGGGTGCAAACGAATCAATTGTGATACTTCTTTTTTTTAATTTTATCATTATCAGACTTGTGGAGTTACACTAATAGTTCAAACTTTTCACTTCTGATAACTACCTCATAGTTGATAAGGTCGTCAATATAAGGATTCAACACACTCAGGCATCAATTATGAGGTCGTCAACATAAGGATTGTTAAGTAACACTCAAAAACTGCTAGTAAGATGTTGATAAAATATATGTGAGGTCGTCAATATAAGGATTCAACACACTCAGTCATCAGTTATGAGGTCGTCAACATAAGGATTGATAAGTAACACTCAAAAACTGCTAGTAAAATGTTGATAAAATGTATGTGAGACCATTTCGCATCACTAATCATTATTACTCAAAAAAAATTATGATTATATTATGTTATGTTGACTTACACATGAATTATATTATGTTGACAACCTTATAATTGATGAGGTCATCAACATAAGGATAGTTAAGTAACACTCAAAAACTGCTAGTAGGGTGTTGATAAAATGTGAGACCGTTTCGAAATTGTTAACCATCTTTCAAAAAAAGAATTGGTACCTAATGTCGATAGTCGGTTTTGCACTTTAACTGCGCTAAAAATGTTAAATAAACTTAATATGTAGGTACCTATGTAAAGATTTAGCTTTATCTGTGTAGATAAGTTTCTCAATGAACCATTTTTTTATATTTTCACTTATTACGAGTTGATATATAAAAATTAGTTCTCAATCGTGACATTGATGACGTTAACGCAAACACCAAACAAATACACCAATATTATCCAACTTCGTGACAGAGAATTGCATGATCGTGAAAAAAAATCAAGTTGTATTAATTAATAAAGACAATAAAACTTTTTGAATAATAAGAGGATCGCGTGCGCACTTTACGATCGAAAATCGTGGATTCGACACGGTTTCTATAACTTTGAATCCCGCTATACCGCCGGTATATTTGAGGTTTTTTAACATTTCGACGGTTTATTACTAATGTGACCATGCTATCCAATTACATAGGGTAAAGTCCTAAAACGAATTGTCCGCATTAAGGAACATATTTTTTTTTCGCGCCATAGCGCCTGTGTTTATCAGTACTGTGATCTAATTTGAAGATTAACAAACCGACAAACTTTTAACTTCAAAACACTTTTTTAAATGAAAAACATAACACTTTTAGGTACTATTCCACTATACACTTGATGTTACACTTAAGCTAACTGGTTCCAACTTCTCATAGCGTCATCACTGCTTAACAATTAAAAAAACTAAAACTAGTTATAAGTTTGCTAAGCATTATCGCACCTTTGGTGTCAACGTTCGACGTGTATTTTTATCAAGAAGATAGCCTTCTGCTAATTTTACTCTTAATATAAAAACCATCACATTTATCCACAAGCAGAACAAACAACGGACGGGAATTTGTATTGAGAATTGTATTGAGAATTTGAGGATTCCGACATTCCAACATTAGCCGGTACAATAAATAGTGAATTAATTTGGATTCTGCCACTACCGGATTCTTAAGTATTAAGTATGTCGCTATTGATATGACAAAATAAAGAAATATTTATTTAAGAAATAAAATAAATATTATTATTAAAATGTCAATTAGATATATCATCTAAACATTCGAAGCCAAAATTGGAATATAAATGTTAATATGTTATAAATAGTTTTAAAGTATAATTTGAGAAAAAACGATATGTCATAAAAGTAACAAACGTCCTAATAATATAAGCAAATAATATGGTCACGCTATTAATAACGCGAGTTTTATTCAAATTTTTTCATATCGACATCTGAGATGAATCTCAAACTATTAATCGGAATTGAGTGACGATTTTATTGTCCCTAAAATGTTGAAGTACAAGTCAAATTGATTATAAGGGCTTTAATGGTTCCACTTTCTGCGTCATATTTCAAGGTTCATTGGTCGCGTCGTTGGAAAGCTTGACAAAAACGTCACTTCATTTTTTGTTGTGAGTTTAGGTCAGCATTGGGATGTGACGAACCCATTGCCGCTTTAGGTTACTGAATTATTCTACTAGTTCTACAACTGATTCTAGTAGCTCCCTTATAATAAATAAATGAACCCCGGACTAGTCACACAAATTCAATCTAAACCCCAAAGTAAGCAAATTATATGCTTGTGTTATGGGTGTTAGTCAACGATACTATTACATAGAAATACTTAAATAGATACCAGTATACATTTAATACACACCCAGACCCGAAAATGCACACATCTAAATGTTCATCACACAAATGCCTGCCCCCGTGGGGAATCGAACCCGAGCCTCGCGATTCGTCGATGCAGTTAGGCGAGTACGCTAGCCACTCGACCAACGAGGCGGTCATACTTATACTTACTTATTCCTGCATTCATAACGTACGCGACGTGTAACGTGCTGGAGAGTGAGGCATCCAGTTAGTAGACTTGCATACGTACCAAAAATCCATCTATAAGATCGCAACGCATTAGTACATACGTACATATATTCACGCCAATTCCCTTACGAGGTAGCAGAGACAATCGAGAGTCAAACTTCACGATCCTTGCAAACCTTTCCGGCTTTCTCCCAATTCATAACCCTTTTCATAAACCTACATCCATCCACATTCGCATATTATATCTGCTTTGTTAATCGTTCTTCTGCCATTCTTTCCACATGAGTGAACCAGCGGATCATGCCCTTGCCCATTTTTAATTTTTAATTTTCAATCACACTCTAACATTTCAGGTACATAGGTAATGATTAGCTCCTACTATTAGAGCGCCAGCTTTTTCACTATCTCATAAATTAATAAAAAAGCTAATATATATTGACAAAAAGACCAAAACAAATTTCGTAAGTAAGATGCCCTTATCTCCGAAGAGGTAGGCAAAATTACAATCAGGACATAGATTTTATATAGGTAAAGAAATATTATATGTCGCTTTTAGACAACTCTGACTTTTTGCGTTTTCCGGTTATTGGCTCCCCTGCCCTATACTTTGACATTTATTCTACTCGACAGATAATACAAATTGAATTATTCTTTTTTGAAAAAAAAAAGGTAATGTTCTTTTTTTAGCTTTCTGTTATTTTTTTTTAAATTCGGCCCAAGTTGTGGAGTTCATCGATATATCATACTTAAACTAAACTCCATTATTAAATATAGCTTACCCAACTAAATTGGTTGTGCAATGAAACTAGGTTATTGAATTATACTCTGGAAGTAGTCAAACTAAATTACGCAATCTTAACTACCTATCCTTAAGCTATCAACAATCATGTAAAAAATCGAAACAAAGAAATGTAAGTATGTTGTATAAAAAACTATATCTATATACGTTTAATAAAAATATAAAATAATAAATAATAAGGCTAATGTAATATTTCGGATACTTTTCAACTCATACTTTTAAATTTCTTTGTTCATCCAGCGGTTAAAATATCTAAAGTACTTTTTGTTATCACTTATCACAAACTAGCGGCCCGCCTCGGCTTCGCATAAATCTTAATATACTCAATCACTTCATCTATTAAAAAACCGCATCAAAATCTGTTGCGTAGTTTTAAGGATTTAAGCATACAAAGGGATATAGGGACACAGGAAGCGACTTTATTTTATACTATGTAGTGATAAAGCCGCTAACAATGACTAGTATTTATTTTAAGTTGAGAATCCTATTTAAAATTTCTAGTGAGAATTCATTCTTATAAATATTGACACAACACTAGTTAAAGATGTAACAAAATCCAAAAGAACATCTAATTTCGTTATTTCAAAAATGCTGACATTTGGCTCAACAAGTAGCGGCCATTGTAACTGTCAACTGTCAATAGATATGACAACTAATTCAAAATGGCTGCTATCGACACGCGATAGTGAAGTGTTTACTAATACCCCGCGACAATTTGTAATTATAGACTTTGAATAAAATTGTAATAAAATTATAGGTTACTGCAAAGTTGCTTTTGCTGGGGAGTATATTTATGTTAATACTAGTGATTGTATTCTATGTTATTGTAAGAAGTGGTTTTTTAATTACAATTTAAACAAGATTACGATTGTGTACATACTTTTTACACGTTTAGTAGCACCATAGACAACACTAGAACGTTTCAGTATAGGACATTGTTTTTAAACTTGAGTAGTTAATTTTAAATTGTTTACTGTTTTCTCTTAACTGGTCATATTATACAGCATACTTTACAAAGAAAGATTTGTATAGAGTTCAAACATTGTTACTTATTTTAGACGTTAAATGAATTTATGAATTTTGAGTTAGATTTTTCTGAATAGCCTAAATCAATCGTGAGAAGATTGTTTTTTTTATTTTTCATTCTCAAAATTTGTCAAATTAAGACAAACCTCTCAAAATCTCTTGCCCATATCAGCCAAAACTTTTTTAAAATAAATAATAATAATAAATATCCCTGGGCAAGTCATACAAATTTAATCTAACCCCAAAGTAAGCAAATTACATGCTTGTGTTATGGGTGTTAATCAACGATTCTAATACATAGAAATACTTAAATAAATCAGAATAAATTTAATAAACACCCAGATCCGGAAAATGCAAACATCTAAATGTTTGTCACACAAATGCCTGCCCCCGTCGGAAATCAAACCCGAGCCTCGTGGTTGCTCGATGTAGTTAGGCGTGTACGCTAGCCACCCGACCAACGAAACGAGACTTTGATTGGTTTTTAAGACGCCTTGCTGACCCAAGAAAGGGTATTGTCTCTTGCGTTAGTTTATTATCAAATTTGCTTCCCAATCCTTCAAACTCATACACGATCATACTGTCTGCCACAGGATCATAGCAATTTAAAATTCAGTGGACATCAATCAAAACCAATAACCACAGAACTAATTCATATTACTTATTGTATCCCCTACAACTCTAAAGGACAGAAACTCAATGCTTACAACCAAAGCGTATATAAAAAAACAGTGCCATTAAACTCTTTTTCCACTTTTCATCAGACATCAGTTCCCGGGTTCAACTCCCAGTGAGGCAACAAAAAGAAAATTGGGTTTTTCCAATTTGAAATCCGGAAAATGTGTCCGGTTGGCGATAGACTTGTCACCTATCACATTGTGGGACTTAGTGTCTTCGGCTAGTCGTGGATGCCCTGGTTGTGTCTCTGCCTACCTCGTCGGGGATATGGGCGTGAAGATGCTTTCATCAGACAATATGAAGGTCGTTATATCATACAATAAGTTAAAAAAATCTCCCAAACATTAAAACTTTTCACAGTTTAAATCCATGTGACAATCTTTAATAAGGCCACCCTGAATCTTCTCGCATAAAATCTTACTTTTTGCTAGGAACGAAGAAACTATTTTTGTTTAGATTTTATAATTCATTCATTCATAGCAATTAATATAGGTTTTTCCCCGATTTAATCGCGGCCGCTAAGTACAATAGACCCATTACTGTATCTTTGCCAAATAGATTAAAGTTGCGTCTCGCAAATGCGTTAAATAAGGGCTACTTCCAGCAATGACTTTGCTAGTAGAGTGAACGTTGGGACTGAAAGAGACGCGAATACGTTAAATGGTTCATTACCAGCAATATTATTGATAGTAGAATGCTATGTGGGAAGGGATCAACCAGCTAATCCTACCAACCTACCTACCAGTTCAGAAGCAGCCCAGCGCCGGCTATTCTAGTCGATATACTTAAACAATTCTCTTGACATTCTTGCCACAAAACAGCAACTCACCTAAAGCACTTGTGGTGTCTATAGACTACGATTGTCTCTTACCATTTGGAGAGTCTGCCTGATCGCCATCTTCTCACATAACCAATAGATGTTTGACGTACTGAGCCCTTACCTCGAGTTTACAACTTGTCAAATTTACTATACTCGCTACCTTCTATGTAAATTATTTGTATGGAAAATTCTCGTCAGTCGTTCAATGAAAAGTATCGTAGTATGACATAAGCATATAATTTGCTTACATTGGGGTTAGATTCAATTTGTGTAATTTGTCCAGTGATATTTATTTATTATTTATTAATTTAATGTTAATAACTAGCCAGTGTTGTGTTCAAGAGTATTTAAAATGACATGCTCGAATCTGGTAATGTAGTTTATAACTTACTATCAACTAAATTTCTTTCTTCCGTTTCTTCTCCTGACTGGCTAGGCTTGGAAACGTGGTAGCTTATGGTAGTTAGGGTTAAACCTAATTACATTTTAAAAGTTTGGTCAAATATCAAAACACAGTATATTAGAAATCTTAATAATAAATTTGTATAATTTTAAAGATAAAGATAAATTTGTTTAATTTTTAAAGCACACCACAACGTGGTAGAATATGTTGGTATTAACAAATATCTTTTGTAACAGCTTTTAACATACATTTTCAGCAAATAAATAAATTTCATTTTTCAAATAATTAAACTAGTTATAAATATAAGTAATTGTTAAAAGTTAAAGTGTATGTAATTAAATCATATTTTTTTATATATTAAAATATTTGAACACCAAAATATGGTAGAATATGTTGATATACTTAAATATTTTTGTAACATCTCATTTACACACATATTCCGCAAATAAATAATTTTCTTTCTTTCTTTCAAATGTTAAGTATAAGCCAGTACTGTGATCAAGAGTACCTAAAATGACACACTCGATTCCATTTTCCAATATTGCACGAATCGAGTTTCAAGAGTAGCCCTACTGGGCTAAAATCTATCAAATATTTCAAAAAGGCTATGACCTACAACTTTCTAATTTATTTATAATTTACAAACTTCCACGCGACTATGAAACATAGCTATAAGAGAAAAACACTTTTTGTCCGTCTATAGATTCTGATTTCTATCTCACGCGACGGTATCTTTGAAGAGTTTATTATGTGATATTATCAGGCCGCGCCTTGCACGTAACAAATTAAATAACCCCATACGTCCCGATTGGACAATGGCGGACTATTTCAGTTACCCCCTTTTGCCAATAAACTACACCCCTTTTTGTCTAACTAATTTTCATAAACAAAATTGAGGTTTCCCTAATTTCATTAACGTGGAGTAGCTATTAATATTTTTGTGATACACAATTCATGAAACATTTCTTTAAAATTGGGAAATGTACTAATAGTACCGTAAATAAGTAAAAATAAGCAACATCGTCACTAACACCGTGACAAACTAGAACGTAGAGTTTCGCAGCGACTCACCCGGATTGGTACCTATTTATTCCTGCCGTCATAACATCCAATACTTGCCGTTGACGTGGTCCGGTTTGGAGTTCCTCCCGGTCTCTGGTTGGCAACGCACTATTACCACCTTTGGGGTCTCTAGGCAGCGTGAATTAGACTTACCGTCCGAATTTATAAGTTATACTTGAGGAAATTCGTCTGCTTGTTTACCTTCTATTATCATAAAAAAATTGGTGCTAAAAATAAATCTCGCCAGATACTTCAAAAATGTTAATAGTGCTTCATTAACATGATTCTTGTCTCTTATTTCGTAAGTAGTTTTTAAAGCCCTAGCGTTATAGCAAATAAACAAAACGACTATCATTACAAAGGGACAAAAACATACATAATATGTATTTAGAATAAAGCTTAAGTATGAGCGATTAAGCGACTATCCCCGAATACGCCAGTATACCCGAAGAGGTAGTCGGGTGCACAACCAAATCTTCACGACTAGCCGAAGACGCTGAGTCCCGCAATGTGGTAGGTGGCATACCTATCGGCAACCGGAATAAGATTTAAATCCAGCAATATTGTTTTTTATCAGAAAATTGAAAAAAGCACACAAGACCGAGCCCCTAGACATCAGAGTAATTATATTTGTTTGATAATAATTATTAACAGACAATGAAATGTAAGTATTTATGCTGTTTATCATTTGTTAGGCTGACAAAGACTTAAGTATATTACGCGTAGGTTTCAGTTCATCGATTTTTTCAAATACTTTTGATTGTAATTATTAATAAAATAATTGTATTAACTAAACTTGTATTAAAAGATTGTGTGTGTATTCAAAGTTAATAGTTTTTATATTTCAAGTTAATCATTTCCAGTAGGTATGTTATCTAATATTAAATATGACAAATGTACCATTATTAATATCATAGGCACATAGGTACCAAAAAACCATGTGAAGCCTTGCGTGCAACAAAAACTAGGTCTTGTACATTATATGATTTGAAATGAAATAACCGTAATTGCCATTGCTATTCAAGTAGTCAACGAAAAAGACCAACAAAAGTCACAAAAAAGAACTGTCACAAAAAATGGCGCGAGTTTTGACATTTACATTCACCGCCATTAATCATACGTCAAACGGGACCGCCATTTTGTCGTATTAGCCTTACATGGAAGCTAGTGCCGTAATTATATCTAGCCTAGTCGTAATTTGCCAAGTGCATCGTGTGTTACGGATTGAGATATCTTTGTTATAAAGAAATCATCATGGCGTCCATACGAATAATTGCAACATAAATTATTTATTAATGAGATATGTAAGGGTCTTAGGTTATTTCTGCGTTTGTATTTTTTTTCTTACTTTAGTACATTGTAACTCAAGATCACAAATACGAAACGTGACATATACTAATAAAAGTAACCACAAATACAAGAATAATGCCAATGAAAACTATTGCGATCCAAAAACTCTATAAAAGGATGAGAGAGGAGTTAAAATAATTATTCCGATTGAAGATTTTCTTTAATTCAATCTTATTTCTTTTGTCCTTACTAAATATATGAGTAGATTGTAGATATAAATCTACATAACCTCTAGATAGATATCATTAATTATTTTGGTTGCTATTAGCCATTACCTAGGTAACCTTAAAATTAGCAATTCCGCAAGGTTTAACAGAATTACTTGCTCTCTTTTGGCCTATTCTAAATTATTCTCGACTAATTGCTATTTATATATTAGCTTTATTATCGAGTTAAAATAACGCTTATCATTATCTTGATGTACATTTTACTATCTTAATATCAAGCTATCCTATTTGATTTTTTCATATGTCTTGCATAATCATAAGAATAACAACGATAAGAATTTTCTTAAAAGTTTTTAAATAACTACTGTTTCGAAATAACTATACTAGCTACTTAAGCACTTACCATTAATAGTAACCTAAAAATCCATATACCTTTTTAACATAAATGCTTTCAACTGAAAATATAATAAAATAAAGCATAAAAACTAGAAAAGTTGCAGTCAAAGAGGCAATTAGGCTGTACAAAACGTACACCTTTGCCATAATCCCCGTTTATGACGAAACGTTTTAAAAATTCTAAAAACATACGATCGATGCACGAGATTCCGGTAAGAATAAAGAATTCTGCGTGTACATTTTCTTTGAAATATTCCTTTGCCTGATGAAGAATAAAAATGGCAGCTGTCAAATTGTGAAAATTCTGCACGTGCACACTTTTTGCATACTAAGAAATCGATTGGTTAACCGGTACCTACGCCCGCAAACTAGAAATTGTCGGCTTCCAATTTTGGCGCGAGCTAGTATTTTATTCTATTTTAATATTAACTTACTGGTATTGCTAATTTCGATATCGTTTGATCATTGCGTTGTTGCTTTTTTAAACATTTACAACTTATTTAGTTAAATTTAAGACATACAACTATTACATTTTTGTTCGTTTTATTTAAAACCTACGAATACAAATGGATAGAAGATGAAAACAAAGAGATAGAAGATATTTTCTCTAAGTAAACGTATTAGTATGTACACTTTACGACATAGTATAAAACCAAGTCGCTTCCTTTGCCCCTCTATCCCTTTGTATAGTTAAATCTTCAGCTATGTTTACAATCAGGTTAAAAGAGGTATTTTTTAATCACTACATAGGCCTTCTACCTGAGATAACATCGTATGTTAATTATTGATTTCACTGTCGGTTCAATCCCGATTTTTAAAAATGTTTTGGAAAGAGCATATTCCTTCGAGGTGATCAGCGAATCTGTATCTGATGATATAATCCATCCATCCCATAGATATCGAGGAATATATTATGTAATTTTTGTGTATGGTAATTTTTAATTCATTAAAATCGAAGTTGTTTTTTTGCAGATTTACTGCGCTACAAGCTTCGGGACGTGATGGTACCAAAAATCTGGGAATAAAAAATTACCGTCAACCTATTGCACTTCAAATTCAGTCATAAGTTGGTGGTAGAAGCCTGGGCAGAAGGACTCAAACGGATGAATACAACTTAAATGTGCCACCATAATGCTATCCATTGCCGTTTACTGTAGATGAGGTAAAGAAAAACAGTAGACCTAACTATATCATAAGATCATACACATTAGTACCTACTATCGTTCTTATAGGCAACTATCAGGGCAATTGTCTGACTAAGTACCTTAAGACACAAAAAACTAACAGACATATAACAATACAGTTAATCTACAATTAAAACTGCTTTACTAGTTATGATAAAATTTGGTTGTTATTACTTAGCTATGCTTAAAAATTTTCAAATTCTACCCATTGCATACTTGACTATATTAAAGACATAGAGTAGTTAAATAATACACTTTATACCTACTCGTTTCCCCTAAGAGATAGGATACACTCGATAAGCCGAACTTAAGGCCCACATTGTGATAGGTGGCAAACCTATCACCCACCGGGAACTTATTCAATTTGGACTAGGTACGTTGTTTTAATTAGACAATAAAAAAACACGATTTTAATATGCTCGTCCTGGGAATTTAACTCGGGACCTCACACATTTAGCGATGACACCAGACCACAGAGACGATATGTAATTAAAAAGTGTAAAACAGAAACTTCAACGTGAGGTAATATATCTATTTTGTTTATTCTTTTTACATTTCTATTTTGTTTATTTAT
>NJDD01002273.1:157348-176449 GCA_002245505.1 Calephelis nemesis | reverse complement strand
GTATAACCGCCTCTGGTCTAAAAGTTCTGTTTTGGACTTGATTTCATGAGATCTCGGGTTCATCTCCGGGTTGGACAACAAAGAGAATGTGTGTTTTTCAAATTTTTTGAGATAAACAATGTTGCCCGGAATTGACTATGTGCCCTGTTGGCGATAGGCTTGCCACCCATCACATTGTGGGACTTGCTGTCTTCGGCTGATCGTGGGTGCCCTGTTTGCACCTCTGTCTACATCTACGGTGATACAGGCTTGAAAATATAGATACTTTATAATACCATGATGACTTTTACAATCAATATACTACAAAAATCATTATATCATACTTATATATAATTAATTATTTATTAATTTATTAATTTATTAATTAATTATTTATTAATTAATTATTATACAATGATAAAAAAAAGTTTCTTCTCGCCCATATCCCCGAAATGGTAGGCAGAGGCACAACCAGGACACCCACGGCTAGCCGAAGATACTAAACCCCACAATGTGATAGGTGACAAGCCTATCGCCAACCAGGTACATAACCTGTTTTTTAATTAGAAAATTGGAAAAACCCATCTTTTTGTTGCCCGACGTGGGATCCTCATGCAGTCAAGTCCAACAACTGAACCGCTAGACCACAGAATACAATCATTATATTATAACATCCTTGACTATTTTAATGCTTTTATATCCTTTAGCTATCCAGAGAACGTCCTAATTGAGTAAGATGATAAATTTTATTTCAAAAAATGAGCGGATACGGTATTGCATTCATGAACATCATACTCCCGTTATACTTCATTTTTTGAAGAATCTACCACTTGTATTTAAAAACCTAAGTAAAACTGAATCCCTATTTTGCGTTGTCACCTCATATGCCTGATGAACAGATGGACGAATTTCGCCTAATTTTTAGTCTTGGTTATTGTCAGGAGAAGGTTCTTACAAAAAAGGGGAAAATTGCAGGGACAATGGGCAAAACAATACTTCATTGTTTAAACTGTTAGTAGATAATTGTTAATGTTAACCGAAAGAAAGGATGTCGGATCGACTAGTTTTATTAATAAAATAAATATCCCGAAAGAATATTATCGGTCTTTACATGCCGACTAACAGTCAATATTAACAACCTATCTGAGATAAGAGATTTAAGACAACCACAGTTATTTTTCAATAATTAACAAAAACCTCTTTGCAACAAAACTCTAGCAGGCCTATCTCTATCTGTAGATATGTTTTAATATTTGCCGTATATCTATCTCGTTTTCTGTAGATTTATTTGACATTGCTAAGTATTCAATACTATTAAATATAGTTCCGATTTTTTTTGCATGTTTTTTAAGCTTGATAGTTACGGTTACTTTTTTGAAGTTCTCTATCTCTGCCTTACAGCTACCTCAGGGTTATAGGTCAGTACAAGTCAGACCACTGGTGGTAGAGTGGCCTCTCAATCTTACAAGTAATTTCGTCGATTCTATTACTGATCGTAAGGCATTTTATTAGAAACTTCACGCCTGTATCCCCTAAGAGGTAGACCGAGTCACAGCCAGGGTATCCACGTCTAGCCGAAGAGACTTAGGCCCACAATGTGATAGGTAGCAAACTTATTGCTTATCGGGTAACTATCCAATCCCAGGCAATGTGGCTTTTTTCTATTTGTTGCCCGACCCAGATATCGGATTCGGGTCTTCATAAAGTCATCTCCAACGCAGGACCACGAGAGCACAGAGGCAATTTTATCTAATTATTGAAAAATTACCTTCTTTCATTTATGAAACGCTAATTTTATGGCTTTGCCACTACAAAAACTTATATGGGCCTAATTTTTTGCAGTAAAGACAATTTTAAAAGAGATTTAACACACCAAATATTTCTCATCATGAGGAATATTTTCCTTACTGTGGAAATATATAAAGATTTTTTTTTTACTAAGGAATAACATTAATAGGCAACAGTTTTTTTGCACGAAACCAAAATCTGGTCATAAAATTAAGCGAGTACCTCTCATATGCTAAGCGCTTAAATACTTTAGTCACTACAAAATTGATTAGTAAAACTAAAATATAATTTTATTAATTAACGATCTTAATTCAAAAATTTTTTTGATCGAATAGATTTTTTTTTAAAATGAAAAAGAATTTTCTTGCCAATGAAAAACAAAGTTTGTTACACAAATTGCCCAATTTGATATATTCATGTCGTCATATCTAAACTCAGTACTCGTTAATGTCATGTTTCCTTAAGGATGGTAGAGAATGTTTGTAAAAGAAACTCTTGTAATTTTAAAAAGTAATAATAATAAATTATAAGTTATTCGTAAAAACGTGTAACTTATAATTTATTATTATTATTACTTTTTACTTACTACTTTATAACTTACTTTCTTAATTAGGTACTTACTTTATCTATTATTTATTTATTTATTATTTATCTTTATTTTCTAATTTATTATTATTCCTGTTTACTTACTTTAAACTTGCATAATTTAAATTTAGCTCTGATGGCGTGAAAAGTAAAACAGAAGGTTATTTAACTAATAACAAACTACGAATACCTAATGAATATAGAGGAAACTAAGCAGCTCTACAATGATCGTAACCTTTTTAGTCGATACTTTCTGCCTAACTCGCAATGGATTTAGCATGAACATAAATAAATAAATAAGAAAAACAGTACTAGTATCGCTTCATTTAAATGTTAAAATTTGGAAGTTTTCCCATATTGACCCGGGTCTTTTGTGTAGAATAGACCATTTACCTTTCTTACAGCTGATGAAAGGCAATCTAACGGTAAATAGGTCATAACCAACAAGGCTACTGGTAGAAGAGTGTTGTACAGCATCTAGCCCGAGTAGGGTTTCACCGCTTACCTATTAAGCGTATTATATATATATATATAGATAGGTAATATATTCCTATCGCCATATTGAAAATGTCTTGTTCCGATTTGGGTAGACTTCCACAATTCGCCGGTAATCCTGGCCACGAAACAGCCTATACCACATGTACCTATAACATTTATGGAGTCTTTAGATCACATCTCTTACTATCAGAAGAGACTTTTGCTTGACAGCTTTCTTTTAATTCAAAAAAATTTGCTTTTTTCCGGATTAGTTGCTTACTGGAATAATTTATTTTACTTTTTTATAAATAATTAATTATTTCATTATCATACTATAATGATATAATAAAGAGGAGAACTTTGATTGTTTGTTTGGTTGTAATGAATAGGCTCAAAAACTACTGGACCGATTTTAAAAATTATTTCACCATTCGAAAGCTACATTATCCCTGAGTGACATAGGCTTTGTTTCATCCAAATCGGTATAGTAGAAGCCAAGTTACGCAGGCGAAGCTGCTTGAAACTGCTAGTATGTTATATATTCATTAAATATATTTTACAGTGTCATTGGATAAATATTACAATTTCTTTATTTATCTTTTTCGATAGGAAGCTATCGAAATAAAGTAATAATAATTAGTATTAAAATATATGTAACTAATAAAAGCATATTAACGTTAAATTAAATTCACCTTCTGATCTTACTGAACTGCTTCTCTGTATTGGTCCGGATTCATTGAGTAGAAAATACTATCTTCCTTTCTTCCAGGCAGTTTATTAAGGTAACTAAAAGTTAATAGGACATTGCCAACAAAACCATTGGTGGTATAGTGCTGTGCAGTAACTTGCACGGTTAGGGATCCACTTTTCCTATCGCCATAACGACTCTGTCATGTTCCAGTTCGAAGAGTAAGGCAGCCGGCAGACTTGCATATTAGGCCTCACATCCCAACTATAGAACAGTGACGCACCTACAACATCTTTGGTGTCTGTAAGCCACGGTCGTCAAACTATCAGAAATACGTGTGGTGACTCCTAACATAAATAAAGTATAAAATAAATAAAAAAAACGTTGCTAGAATTAACCAATTAGCGCAATTAAACCCTGCGTATTAAAAAACGGTCACTTATAAAAAACAAAGATGTTTCACGGGGTTGCTATAAATAAATGTATTTGAACAAATTAAACTAATTGTTTGAATATATATAATAATATAATATATGGCAAGCCTATCGCCAACAGGGCACATATCCAATCCCGAGCAACATTTTTTTATTAGAAAATGATAATAACCAAATTTTTTTTTGTTGCCCGACACGGGATTCGAGCCCGGAACTTCATGAAATCAAGTCCAACACCTAGACCGCTAGAACACCAAGGCGATATACATCTATCTATATATATTCTATCTATATATATATAAAAATGAAAACCGTTTTCCTTGGTCATAGCATCACGCGTGAATGGCTGGACCGATTGCACTAATTCTTTTTTTGTTGTATTTGTTACTATTAGGAGAAGGTGAAAAAATATTAAGAAAAACTCTCAGAAATATTGAAAAATATACGTTTAATTTTGCATATTTTTAAAAACGCGCGTAACGAATGTCAATGTCATTCACAGCCAAAGACTATATTGAAAGAGCATCGTTTGTTCGGAAACGTGGTTACTTAATCAAATTCGAGCGTTATTTGTTCGGGAACGTAATAACACTTTAATTTTTTCCCATACAAACTGATTTTTTAAATTTTAATATCTCGTTGATAAGAACTCCGTCTTCATTTCTATCTTATCTTATAGTAAATATAAGAGAAGATATTAGAATTATAGTAAATATAAAGATATCTTATAGTAAATAGTTTCTTTATGCCCATAGCCTTGAAGAGGTAGGCAAAGGTACAACCAAGGCACCCACTACTAGCCGAAGACACCAAGTCCCATAATATGATAGTGACAAGCCTATCGCCAATTCCGGGCTACGTTTTTATATTAGAAAATTGAAAATATTAGTTTTCGAATTTTCTTTTGCTGCCTGACCCTGAAATCGAACCTGCGACTTCAAGAAATCAAGTCCGACGCCTTACTGCTAGACCACAGAGGCAATCTTTCTCTAAATTCCTCTAAAGTTGAAAATATCATCAAGTACCCCGATTTAACAAAATCAGGTTTATTCGAATTATTCAAAATAAGTCATACGAAGGAAGTCATGTCAGGTCCTTGAGTATGGCGGTGGCCTCATTACTCAAGCTCATTTAATGAGATTTGGCGGTAACGAAGAAATAACTACATTATACATTTATTTCTATATGATTATTTTATTTGTGCTCTTTTACTAAACAAAACTGTACAAAATGCCACCAAATTTGATTATTTTCACTCAAAATAAACACAAAATTTAATAATTACAGAAAACAACCACTCTTAATGGCGCCAAAACTCCAATCTAATAATTAATAGCAACAGTAAATACGCGCCCTTTAAAAGGCTGGAAAGTTATAAAAACGATGAGGTTAGCAACATTTTCGCCATTCAAAAAACGCACTCTTTTTTACCTAAGTACTCGCGTGGCCTACAAGAGTAGACCATTTTAAAATGTCAATTAAACTTTTATTTTTGACTTTCAAAGCATTTGACGAGTTTTTGGCGCCATCGAGAGAAAAGATGGTCGAAGTTTTTTCATAATTATTGAATTTCGTGTTTATATTGAGTGAAATTAGTCAATTTTGTACAATTTTGTTCAGTGAAAGTGCACAAATGAAATAATCATGAAGCGCTAATTTCTTCAACGTGTATTTCCTCGTTGAAGCCAAATCTCATTACATGAGCTTGTGTAATGAGGCCACTGCTTTACCCAAGAGCCTGACATGACTTACTGGCGACTTATAACTGATGCCTAATTCTATTTGATGAAAATTGATATAAAACTTGATGCAAATTTCTACTTGACTAATGGCAAAATACTAAAGTGAAGGCCAAAACCTAAAGAAAGAAAAAGCATTTGACTGAAATATATTATTATTAAAGCCTACGTTTATTTTTGTAGTATATCACGCCCATATCCCCAATGAGATAGACAGAGGCACAAACAGGGCGCCCACGATTAGCCGAAGACACTAAGTCCCACAATGTGATAGGTGGCAGGCCTATCGCCAACCGGGCACACGTCCAATCCCAAGCAACATTTTCTTGAAATTTGGAAAATCCAGACTTTCTTTTTGTTGCCCGATCTGAGAATCAAACCCGGGACCTCATGAAGTAAAGTCCAACAACTAGACTGCTAGACCACAAGTGCGACAAATATAACATGTATTATATTATTATGTTATTTATTTATGATAATGTAAGGCAAAAAAGCAGACGGATTTCCTGATGGTAAGACATTCATGCTGCCTAGAAACACCAAAGATGGTAATGGTGCATTGCCAACCTGAGTTTGGAATGTTAGACCTCGAGCAAAAGTAAGTTTACCGGCTACAATAACCTTCTATCCGGAACACGTCAGCAGCAAGCATTGACGTTATGGCGGCAGGAATAGGTAAGGCGGTGGTAGCAAACCGGGTGAGTCGCTGCGAAACTCTACCACCTAGACAAATTTGAACAAAACTTACTTTGAATAACTTGAAACTTTTAAAATTATAAATGTTCAATTCCTTTTATCTTATTATACATGAGATAAAAATCTTGTGTCACGATGTATGTTGCCAATAAACTCCAAAACTACTGAACCGATTTCAATAAAATTTCTCATATATCTGTAGTTTGGTCCATCTTAAAAGATAGGATAATTTTTATCCAGATGTTGGCGGGACGAAGTTCGCTGGGGCAGCTAGTTATTTTTTAAATTTAAAACATCTCCAAACGATATTCGTAGTACATGATAGGTATGTCTAGTATTAGAATCTATACTTGCTATCGTCGGCACTTGGTGGAATTCCAATGTATACACACGTTTTTTTGTAGTTAACACTTGTACTTATCCACAATATACTTTATTTAACACTTGCTGTTACTTTCTAGCCAACCGGTTTCACTGTTTACAGCATCATCAGGGCTTCGAAACTAAAGATAAAAAAGGCCGTTTTAATTCAACGTTCAATACTTGGTTGGAAACAACCAAATAAGTACTTTATTTAATAGAAAGTGTTAAATAATGTATATTGTGGATAAGTACAAGTGTTAACTACAAAAAAACGTATGTCTAGTATGACTTACGCTCAAAAAACATAATCTTTTTAACACAGACATTTCGAAAACTTGCGTGTTTTACAGTTGTTTTTCATTTTGTTTAACAGCTGTATCAACATCTGTTGGATGAAAAATTTACTTATATTTATTCATTTTATTTTATTTCAATCCTCTATTGCATTAAAACAAATCTTAAAGCCTCGCTCTATGTATCGCCTCTGTGGTCTAGCGGTTCAGTTGTTGGACTTGACTGTATAAGGTCCCGGTTTCGAATCCCGGGTCGATAAAAAAAAAGAAAATTAGGTTTTTCCAATTTTCTAATAAAAAACAATGTTGCACGGGACTGGATATATGCCCAGTTGACGATAGGCTTGCCATCTATCACATTGTGGGACTTAGTAGTACCTTCGGCTAGTCGTGGGTGCCCTGGTTGTGCCTCTGCCTGCTCTTCGGGGATATGGGCGTGAAGACACTTACATAAAAATCTTAAATGTACCAAGGCGAACTTCATCCATAATATTACGAATACTGAACTTTATCATCCTTATTAATAAACACGGAGTAAAGTACTCCAAGGTTTAAACTGGTATTACAGTCTTTATTACCTCTCGCCTCTGTGGTTTTAGCGGTACGGTATTGGACTTGACTTCATGAGGTCCCGGGTTTGATTTCTGGGTCCAGCATCAAAAAGATTTTCTAATTTTCTAATAAAAATAACGTTGCCCGGGATTGAACATGTGCCCGGTTGGCGACAGGCTTGCCACCTATCACACTGTGGGACTAAGTGTCTAAGACTAGTCGTAGACACCCTGTTTGTTCCTCTACTTGCGTCTTCGGGGATATGGGCGTGAAGATACTTTTATTACAATGTGATACAGACTGGCTTAACTTTAGTCCTATGTTAGTTCATGTTTATTAATAAGATGGTAAGTGTTTATTGATGGAGTTTTTCTATATTATATTATTTACTAGCTGTCCCGGCGAACTTCGTTCCACCCGTTCAGTTTGTATGGGAAAAAGTAAAATGTTGTTTTTCTTAGTTTTCTCGCAAGTTTTTTCCTTTTTCTTATCTTTTAAACCTTCCCTGGACTTGAACAAATAATTCATTCCAAAATTAGCGAAATCGGTTTAGCCGTTCTCGAGTTTTAGCGAGACTAACGAACAGCAATTGATTTTTATATATATAAATATGACAATCTATAATTATAACAAATCTGAAAAGCGAATTTCGTACATTGCAGACATTGAAAAAATAGGTGTATGGAGTGGCAAGTAAACAAATATAGCCGGGTCGGCTAGTTAGTTTAAAAATGGCTCTGAAGGTAAACTTATTGAATTGTATTATATTCTCTTAGAGCTAGACGTAATAAGTAAGCAAAAAAGACTAGTTTACTAGATAAAAGAATGTGTGAATATTCACTCGAAATTCCCTTTTTAACGTTTTTTAGATTTTTTATGATATTGGAAGGCAACGAAGTAGACGGATTTCCTGATGGTAAGAAATTCACAAATCCGGGATAAACCAAAGGTGGTAATGGTACATTGCCAACCCGAGGTTGGGATGTTTTTGGGCTACGAACAAAAGTTAAATTACCGGCTACCTAAATCTCTGAACCAGAACACTGCAACGGCACTGCATAACGGCAAGCAGTGACGTTATGACGGCAGAAATATGTAAGGCGATGGTACCTATCCAGGCGAGTTGCTGCGTAACTCTTTTATCTAGTAGGATATCACGATGTTAGTGACGGTAAATCTATGCTCGCCTCTTACGGGCTGCCTGTCAGGAAGGTAGATGGTCGACTCTGTAAAGTCTATCGTATTCTAGCTTGGAAGTCACGTAGCTGGTGAAATCACTCACTCACTCACATGGAAAAACATATATGGTGTTTTTCGATGAAGCATCTTCTTTTAAACTTTCAAAATATCAAACACCTTCTTAACCTCAACTACGTGTATGTGGTGGAAAAAGTCTTTTACTTTTGTAAATAAGCCCAATAAACTTAGATTCTTTTACCAAATCTATCTTTCACTCAAACTCGGTAGCCACACATTCCTGTTGCCCAAACAATACCATAAAAATCATCTTCAGCTACTCAAGCGCAATTTGAACCAATCATGCCCTTATAAGGTGATAATCAAATATGAAAATTCATCACCCCGTCTGTGACGAAAGCATAAGTGTCCCGGCTAAAAGATTTAGATATGGTCAATTAATGTTATTACCGATTGCTAAAAGCTAATAGTATATTTTCTTTAGAATTAAGGAGCTTGTACACTTGTTGCTTGGGAAGTTGCTTATTTTTTATTTGATATTAAAATATCTATCTCGAAAAAGTCTAGTGATTCGGTTTTGGTATTAACTACATGAGCTGTCAAGTTTTAGATAGGTATGGTATTAATTTTAGAAAATTAAACCCCAGTCCAACGTCATATTTCGTGACGTAGGACTCTCTAGACCAGGGGTGGGCAAATTCTTTTGACCTCGGGCCGCTATGTTAAAAAAAATCTAGTGGCGGGCCAGTAAATTATATTAATCTTGAGGCGGGCCGGTTTATTAAAACACCTAAAAATAGCAGTAAATATTAGGAGTGTAAACGTTGTATAAAGCTAATATTTATTTTTTATTTTATTTTTTATTTTATTTTACAATCCCTTATTAAAATAAAATCTATTTAAGAAGTCTTAACATATGAAATACGCAATATATATGTTTGAAGTATCGATTAATTACCTTAACTGTTCAAATTTCAATAGTCTTTTAACATTTTGACCATTAGTTTTTAGGAGGTTCTAATTTTTTCTAAAAAAACCCTCGGCGGGCCGGATTAAAAACTCTCAAGGGCCGGATCTGTCCCGCGAGCCGTAATTTGCCCACCCCTGCGTTAGACTCTACATATGTGAAATGAGATTAGATGTCGGTCATAAGATTGCGATGCCCTAGTAACTTTATTTTTAATGGCTAACTTGTTGCTAACTGCGAGGTTTTACAACTTCACCGGGCTATAGTTCTAGTAACATATTACTATACAGTAACATATAACGATGTCTATAGGAGACAGTTAATCGACTCCAAAAAAGGAGGTTATCACTTCAACTGTATGTTTTTTCATTTTTATTTGTACTTTTGTAACGCGATTACTATGCCAATGACGAACCAGTTTCGATGACTTGGGAAGCGAGGTCATGATTCCGATTCGATTTAATAATGCATAATTATATTAATTAATGATGTCAAGTTAGACGATAATGTACGTTTATTAAGTATAACTCAAAACTGCTAGTGGTATGTTAATAATTTTTTTAAGTAACAATCTCGGAAAATTCGGAAATTTGAAAAATGTTATCAAAGTCGAAAAGTTGCTTAAATGACTTAGTCCTATGCTTGCATGTTCTCTATGTTTTAACAAAAATATGATTGTCCTATATTCTATTGTCTCGGGCTCCTTCATAAGAATATCTTACTCAATTACTTTCTAGAGACGAAAGAGACAAATAATGGGTCATTCGTCACTAAGACCGTGATCGCATATGCTAAAGTTTCGCATTCCTGTTTACACTGCCGTCATCGTCAATAATTACATCTATCATGTTTCGGTTTCGGAAGGACATTACATAACATTTGTAACATTTCAGCCTCAGGCTGGCAACACACGATTACCACTTGAATTTAGAGAAAGTTTTATTTTAATTTCAAAAAAACTGCATTTAAAAACATTAGGAAGATAACAAATGTAACATCTCCTTAATAATATACAAACAACAAATAAAACTACACTTGCGTGACAACCAAAAACCATCTCAGATATTTTTATAACACTCGCGTGTTGTCCTTTTAAATAAATAGGAGCGATATATTTTATTTAATTACTTTAAATTTACCTTAAAATTGATAAGTGACCTTCAAGGGAACAAACAGCTTATACCTATTTTTAAATAACACCACATTCTACTTTCAAATAGCCAATAATTAGTAGAAAAATTAGTGAGTAAATCGCCCGTTTTTGCGTAAGTGGAGGGCTACAGGGTTTATTATTCCCGACCGGGAAATGACAGTGTCATTATGGTGGCAGGAATATGTAGTGCGAGGTTGGGTTGCATCATGTCACAATATGTAAAATAAAAGATGTACCTACCCTTTTATTAAAGGTTCCTAAGTCACATCTATTTTGATTTTTATGTGAACGGTCAGCGAACCAACACACGGTTCTAGTGGTAAGAGACGGCTAGTGCCTAATGCGGTTTATAGACACCAAAGATATTATATTTATATATAGGTAGTATTCTACCCAGAGGACAGAATGTTTTTCTCATTGTTTAAATTTACCGGCTTCTGTACACTTAGGGTAAGTAAGTATTGTGTACAAGAGATGAAATGAGATATCCAATTCCGGTTTGCGTGAAATCGAGATTGAAGTACTCTTTGCTTAACACTTAACCCTTCTAGTTGTAGTATTTTTATAACCTCTTAGCCATGACTAGCCGAAGATGTTACGGTGGATCTCAAACTGACAACTGTGTGAAATCTGTCTAAGTCCTGCAATCTGATTGGTGGTAAGCCTATAGACAACTGGGTTGCCAAGCCCGTGCAACTTAGTTTTTATTATTATTATTATTTATTCCTTGTTGCACAATATAAACACAAACATAACATACAGAACAAAAATATCCCAAAAAAATTACAAATGGCGGTCTTATCGCTCAAATCAATCTCTACCAGACAACCAGCAAAGACAGGAAATCGAAAAATTACAATATATAAGTATATAAAATAAAGATACCTAAGAACACAGCAACTATGTACATAACAAAACTAAAGAGAAAAATAAATGTAAGACTAATAATTTAAGTAAAAATGAAAATGATACATCAATATAAACAAATAACAAAGTATGATTATAAATACATTTTTAATATGTAACCCTAAAAACATCAATAAAACCCTACAAAATCTAGATGCAAGTACCTAGCTAAGAACATTCTCGATCACTTTAGCTATCAAACAAATAAATCCGCATCGAAATAAGTCCAACCGTTCAAATGTTGTAATGCCACAGACAGACAGACAAACACACACACACACACACACACAACTTTTTACGTCGAAGGTTAATTAATAAATGAACTCCGTAGAACACCGTAGGTAGGTAGGTAAGTACATCGTATTTTTGTAAAATCCCTCTTAGGTAGACTCTTAAGATAAATATTATAAATGAACATGCATTTGAAGTAAACGTGAAATTTTTTTTCTTACGACATTCTAAAAATTTACTAAGGTCCTTCTACAACTTTATCTAATGACATTGTATTTACTAAGGTGGTCCTACTATAAAATAATAATAGAAATTCAACGCGACAAAACAATCCAATGCGAGCATTTATTTTTTTTATATAATACTTGCATATTCGGTTTGCTTAACCCAAAAAACTATTTTATAGACTCATAAAAAGGTTAAACAATCGTTTCTAAAACCAATTAGATTTATAAACAAAACAAAAAGCAACCAAGTGCGGTGCAAACTATTGTATCGCAGGTTCCGTATCTTCTAATAGGTGACTAATTAGTATAAATATTTATTTTTTATGACATTAGAAATAAAAAACCAGGTGTGGTGATTTCAAATATTTTATGAATCTTAGTAATAATTGTTGATGAAAAAAACAGTATCTTCACGCCCATATCCCCGAAAAAGTAGGCAGAGTCACAACCAGGACCCACGACTAGCCGAAGACACTAAACCCATAATGTGAAAGGTGGCAAGCCTTTCGCCAACCGGGAACATATCCAATCCCGAGCGACATTTTTTTATTAGAAAATTGGAAAAATTAAATTTTCTCTTTGTTGCCCGACCTGAAAAAATTTGGGATTGATGATTTGATGTTTAATGTTGATGAAATTTTCAAATATTTGGTATGGCAATACTGTCATGCCAACGACACGACGCGGAGGGTTGGAAAATTCAACCAATTCGATTTATAATCAAAACAAAAAACAACCTACTGCGGTATAAAAACAGAATATGTTTTAGTAGTACCTGTATAAACTATTGTATCCAAGGTAAATGAATAATTAGCATTTGTTTTCATTTTTTATGACATTAAAAACTAAAAACTGTTAGTGATGATTTCAAATATTTCTGTTATTTCTTAATTGTTAATGAATTGTGAATTTTTCAATATTTGGTATGGCAATACTGTTGGAAACCAAGTTTAGGGTGCCTTCTGTTCAGTACTTTTAAAAAGCAAGTTGTTTTCTTGTAGACAATGCATTAAATCTGTCATATGGAGAAGTATTAGCTTTATTTAAAACTAGCTGTCCCGGCGAACTTCATTTCACCCGTTCAGTATGAGAAATAATAAAGTATTATTTTTCCCACTTTCCCTGCAACTTTCCCGGTTTTTCTTTTCGTAAGAACCTTCTCCTGATAATAACTAACACAACAAAAAAAGAATTAGACAAATCGGTCCAGTCGTTCGGAAGTTATGCGCTTACCAACACATTTAGCGATTCATTTTTATATTATATATACTATTACAGTTGTTTGAAGTAGTATTAGTTAAGGTATTTAAATAGGACCATTACACGGGTAATTTCCTTGTAATTGTATACATATATAGATGCCGCTTTATCACATAAGTATAAGAAGCTTTACACACAGAGTTTAGATAAATATCGCTCTTGCGGTCCAGTGTCTGACTTGGCTCCACGAGTTCCTGGGTTCGATACTTGTGTCGATTAACGAAAAAATGTATTTTTCAATTTTCTAATAAAACTAGATGTTTTATTAGAAAATTGGGATAGGATAAATACCCAGTTGGGACTGTGCTACCTATAACATTTTGGCACTTAGCATCTTCGGCTAGTCTTTTGCGTACTAGTTGCACCTCTGCTTACCTACTCGGGCATACGGACGTGGCTTATGAAATTTACATCCATCCAAAACAGTTGGGAAATCAATTTTATACAGCATTTTGAAAAACATGTCTTGAACAAACAAAATTTTGTAGTTATACTAAAAGTCACTAAAAGTCTGATGCCCGGTTCCTATAATTAACGAATCATAATCCGTCAGCTAAACCATTCGTAGTTTGTTCAAAAGTAACAGAGCGTTACCAATATTTTCAAAAAATGCTTAGAATCAATAGTCGGAAACGAGCAACCGTTGTTGGTAATCTTACTAAGCGTACAAAACTAAAAAAATACTACCATTCGTTATCAAAACGACTCGTTTTTTGAATAAAGGAACCGGGCATGAATGATGCGTCGCCAATCTGACGGTAAGTGTTAAGCTCCTTACGAGTACGAAATTAAGTAAACCGTCTCTACCCTATCCTCTAGACTTGAATACGAGAGTAGCGATAAACACAAAATAGGTTAAAGCTATATTTCTTCTTTGTTGTTCTCAAACGCTGTTCAGCACTCTACTACCAATGGTATTTTAGTAATCACCCATTCAACCTATGCTTACCTTTTACGAGCCACTTATAATGAAGGCAGATGGTCTATTCTAGAAACCGTACCAACACGGTCACTGGTGCGTCACAATCTTAAGGCTGGGACCTGAGGCCATACTTACAAGTCTACATAAAAATTAAAATGAACTCGCCTAAAACCGCAGCATATTACTACTTTTTTCCTTCAAAATTGTATTTTAATGGACTGATTTTGATTAAACATAGTTTAGTCTTTGCTGCGGAACTTAATCTTTTGTTTCTAATCCGATCACTATTGATCGCCCTTGTGGTCTAGTAGCCGGACCGCTTGACATGAAGTCAATTCCAATACTTGACTTCATGAGGTCCCAGATTCAAACATGAAAACGTATTTTTTCAACTTTTTATTAAAAAAAATTAGCCAAGATTAGATAAGTACCCGATTGGCGAAACGTTTGCCACCTATCACATTGTGGGACTTTAATGTCTTCGTCAAGTGGATGCCCTGGTTTTACCTCTACCCAACTCATTCCAGAAGAATCGTGAAGATCGGCGTGAAGATATTGAATGTGTGAAGATTGATTTAGTAGTTTCTTCGTTTTAACGTAACAGATATAGATAATGGGTTTGAGGCCCAACCCCAACCTTTCTTTTATTATGTTACAGGATAACAAACAAGCGGGTGTCTCCTAATGATTCCAGATAAACGTTGCCTATACACAATGAAGATGTTATTGGTGCATCGTTATCTTATGAACGGGATCATAAGCTACTTGTACAAATTTTCAGACCACGTCACCCTCCAACACGGAACAAGACCATTAGGTGCAAGCATAGACGTTATGGTGATAGAAACAGTCACACCGGCGATATCAATACAGGCAAAATGTTGCACAGCTATCTACCACGAAAAAAATTAAAAAAAGTTGCAAGTAGTAGTTAAGCATTCTTTTTCTTTTTCATATTTTTTTAAGATACCTAAGATTAATTTAAAAGTAGAAAATCTGCATCCAATAAAAGCATTTTGTACTAACCCTCTAAAACCAAACGGGGTCTATTTTACCCAGGGCATTAAATTAGTGATAATTCTTTTAATTGACAATTATAATAAACATCAACCACAGTTCCGAGTAAAATAAACAAATAAACAATCGAGCTCCTTATTAGTCTTTCTAGGAATGATACTGAAGCGCCGACGTAGGGTTTATAACCCTATAAACACGATTGTGGGCTCTTATAGCCATAGTCGATAGCTTAGGGTTGATTTTAATTGATTAGTAATTAGAATTTAAATTATTAATGTTTTTAAATGCTTCTTTCAGTTTTTTTTTCTCGTCTGAAATATCAAACAGGTAAGTTTATACATAAAACTAGCCGACCCAGCAAACTTCGTATCGCTTGACATTAACAGTTACAACATAATATTTGATATTCCGATAGGAGCTTCCGTGTTGGTCCGGGCTCCTTTGTAGAATAGACCATCAGCCTTCCTGTGCCAGGCAGCTCGTAAAAGGCGAGCATACCATTACCATCACTAACACCGTGTCTACATAAAATAAAATACACATTTTTGTAGTTAGGCGTGCACGCTAGCCACTCAACCAACGAGTTGTCAAACTTTAACCTAAAAATTAGAAAAAAAATTAAATAAATACAGAATCTTTCAGCACTAAATAGCAAATTAGTTAATTTGTCCAAAATTTTTTCATTTTAATATTTATTGACACTAAAATATGTTTTCCTATATAAAATACTTTTGATATTATTCCCAGTTGCATTTTTCCCCATGTTGGTTTGGATTTCTTTGCAGAATAGCCAAGTAACTCGTGAAAGGCTAGCATAGGCTTGCCGTCACTAACGCCGTGACATTTGACTATGTTTTAGAATTTTGCAGCGTCTCGTCCAAATTGGTACCACCATCTTACCTATTCCTGCATAACGTCTGTACCAACTGCTAAATCACTGAGTCAGTTTGAATCGTTCTTTAAAAAAAACCAAAATTTACGATATTTGAAAAAAAGTATTCTTTTTTGTAACGGCTAATATGTTGCTAACCGCAAGGATTACCAACTTAACCGTGTATTTAAAAAAAAAGGAATAAAAATCACCGACCATACAGAAATTTGTTCACGCCTCATAAATAGATAAGGGCTATTCTCACAGATAAGCAACAAATGATATATGTCACAGACTACAAATAAAACATCGTTATCATAAAATACAGCCAAACTACATTAACTACCGTCAATCGTGGGATGGAAGTGATCAGGTAGCAGGTTTTTTTCATTACAGTATTTTAAGGCTTTGGTTGGCACAGTAGACAAGTGAAATATGTGATCCCCGTACAATAGTTTCAAAGTACTATATGGGATCAATCTGTGATCTAGCAATCCGGCGTCGGACTTGACTTCTTGAGGTTCCGAGTTCGATCTCAGGTCGGGCAACAAAAAGAATAGAAAATTTGAAATTTCAATTTTCTAATAAAATAGCGTTGCCCGGGATTAGATATGTGCCCGGTTGGCGATAGGCTTGCCACCTATCACATTTAGTGTCTTAGGCTAGTCGTGCGTGCCCTGGTAGAGGTAGGTTAGTTCTGCCTACCTCTTTCGGGATATGGACTTGAAGGTAATTTTATATAGGTTTGTTTGAATCAATCTTGTGCCGCTTTTTATAATATACTTAATTAGTAGCTGAGCCAAGAGAAATTGTCCTGTCAGTAACTAACACATCAAAAAAAGAAAAATAAGCAGAAATAACAGTAAAAGCAGCAAAGAAATAGGCCGGTCTTCTGTTAGTAAGGGGAATGTGTAACCTTTTGACAAAACATTTTATATAAAAATCTTTCTTTTGACATCTTTATATAAAATAATACTAATTAATTAATCTCACATAAAGATGACTTTAGCATTTCCTTCGTATTTCTGCTTAATACGTAAATTAATGTACTGTTCAATATATTACAATACTGATGTCATTAAAAAAAGAGTAAGTTTGAAGTTTTCAAGAATTTAATGATTTTGCTGTGGATACCAAAACTTTCCTGTCCGGTTATACGTTTCAGTGACAATAATGTCACTAACATTGTTACGTACCTACATACAACTTACGTCTGTATTTGCATCTAACTGGCCATCCAAATGAGCAGTATAACCACAATCATTATCGTAGCAGCCCCAAGATGTCCAGATTTCCAAAGCATTCGATCGGACAGAGCCTGCAACAGCGACTGTTGAGCAATAGTTCAGACTAATTAAAGGGAAACCACAAATATAGCAAAACGCCGCCATTTGTTCACGCCTCATAAGAAGATAAGGGCTATTCACACGGACAAATAACAAACGATAAATGTCACAGATTACAAATAAAACATGGTACGGTCGTAAAATACAACCTAACTTCTCTAACTATCGTTCAATCATGGGACGTAGGTGATCAGGTAGCTATGGTTTTTTGTGTTAGTGTGTGAGTGATCGTAAGTTTTTAATAGATACTAGCTGACCCGGCAGACGTTGTTCTGCTATATTTTTAACTGATTTTAGTAAAAAAATTGGGGTGAGTCACTTTCATCACTTAGGGGTATGAAAAATAGATGTTGACCGATTCTCAGACCTACTCAATATGCTCACAAAATTTCATGAGAATCGGTCACGCCGTTTCCGAGGAGTACGGTAACTAACATTGTGACACGAGAATTTTTGTATATAAAATGGTAAACTAGCCCGCATGGTTAATGGTCCCACAGGATCATTTTTCAGGATAACAACTATCTATGTGTTAATCCAAGTTACCCTTCCTTAACCACCTTGGTCCACCAAATTGGTTTACACTTCTTGCGTGAAGAAGTAACAAACAAACATATAAACTTTCGCATTTATAATATTAGTAGGATAATCAGTCAAATTATCTGGACATACTTGCGCCCATGAAATGTTAATGTTATTGGTCATAATTGCTAAAGTTTAGCTGCTTTATTCATCAAATTAATGAATTGAGAAAACTAAAATGGTAGCAAAACGAGAAAGAATATGAGAGTATAAAATATAAATAATACAACAAATAAATTTCTCTGGACAATTTTTTCAAATCGAAACTTACTCCAAAGTAAGCAAAATATTATATGTTAGTGTTACGGATGTTAGTCAACGATACTAATGCATAGAAATACTTAAATTGATGCCAGTATTATGTTACTAAACTCCCAGACCCAGAAACGCAGACATCTAAATGTTTATCAAAGAAATGCGAAGCCCCCGTCAGTTGAGTTAAGAACGAGGTGAAGAACATTTAATAAACACCCAGACTCGGAAATGCACATAGGTATCTAAATGTTCTTCACGCAAATGCCTGTCCCCGTCGCGTCGGGAATTGAACCCGAGCCTCGTCGTTGTCCAGTGTAGTTAGGCGTACACGTTAGCTACTTAACCAACAAGTAGGTCGAGGTATACTAACTTTATATTTTAAATGTGATAATCTATTTTGATTTCGCCAAATCTTCTTAGTAAGTGGCCGTGTTCCAAACCGAATGGTAGATTTAGGGTTAAGATTTAAAGATTAAGATTCCCCGCGTTGGTCCGGGCTCCTTTGCAGAGTAGACCATCTGCCTTTCTGCCAGGCAGCTCGTGAAAGCGAGCACAGGCTTACCATCTGACCAG
>NJDD01002273.1:124667-156833 GCA_002245505.1 Calephelis nemesis | reverse complement strand
TAAGTGGCCGTGTTCCAAACCGAATGGTAGATTTAGGGTTAAGATTTAAAGATTAAGATTCCCCGCGTTGGTCCGGGCTCCTTTGCAGAATAGACCATCTGCCTTTCTGCCAGGCAGCTCGTGAAAGCGAGAACAGGCTTACCATCACTAACACCATGTCATCTGACCAGGTGGTAGAGTTTCGCAGCATCTCGCCCGGATTGGTTCCACCGCCTTACCTATTCCTGCCGCCATAACGTCAATGCTTGCCGTTGACGTGGTCTGGTTCGGAGAGTAAAGTAGCCGGTAAACTTATTTTCCTCGAGGCCTAACATCCCGGCTTCAGGTTGGCAATGCATCGTTACCATCTTTGATGTCTCTAGGCGGCGTGAATTTCTTACTATCAGGAGATCCGTCTGCTTGTTTGCCTTCCAATATCATAAAAAATGGAAAATTGTGTATGGTCATTATAATAAATATTTAAAAAAAAATGTGTGTGTACTTATGTACACGCGTTAGAAGTTATACTTCTTCCGCGTACCTAATAAGATAAAAATCTTTTTAAAAATGTTATCTATTAGTAATAAAAATATGATATTTCATGTGTTAAAGATATAAAATCTCCTATTTTTTACTGCCCATGTGAGAAACGGAAAACAATTACTAATACTTAAATGTCCCATGATATTTATCTAAGCAATAAAAAAAACATTTATAATATTAAAGTACAGTTAGAAGAAAAACACGTGTTTGAAAGATTATTGAACAATAATATAACATTAGCTATTGAATGTCCCAAACCCTTCCAACCCGCACACTTCACCTGTTTCTCAATAAAAACTCGCAAGGGTCTAATAGACCCCCCGTAACAATAGAATAGGGAAAAAATTCGCAATACCCAATTGTCATTTTGACGTCGGAATAATGGTTTCAATGGGTAAAGGGACCGCTCTTGAAGTTGACATCGGATTTCTTTGGCGCACGGCGCTTGAATGTTGCCATTATAATTAAAGATTAATTTACTTTAAATAAACTATTAAGGGATTCGTCATGGGTTTAGTTTGGTTCTTTGCTCTTTTTTACATTGAGAAGTGTGTTTATCGCTTAAAGCTTTATAGGTAAGTCAGTGTATGACCTTATTTAAAAGCTTTTTTTATAAAATTAAGATCGCAATTGTGGTCTAATGTAGGCATTCGCTGCTTGAAGTCTCCGGTTTGATTCCCCAGTCGGGCAATTCATAAATTTGTTACATAATTTTCTTATAAACACGACATTGCCCAGATTGGATAACTGTCCGGTTGGCGATGGGTTTGCCGCCAAATGCTTCATAATAGATAATTAATTATTACTTACTTCCTTTTGTTTAAATTTAATTAGGTAAGGGTTAGGTAATTAGATTAGGTATACTTATTAAAGTTGCAGTTATTTTAGTACATACCTACTTTCTAAATAACACTTATACTTTTCCATAAAAATGTATTGCTTTTTTTGTACTTGCTTTAGTCTTAACAGGTAGGTACTGTTTGTCACAGTCGGGTCGCCGAATAACTACACACGCAAGAGGCTTAACCCCCCCATGTTGTCAATGAATAATCAAGATCTTGGTGTTTACAAACGACGCTTTTCTTTCTATCCGGATCCGTCTAATGCTTTGATCTTTGTTTGCTACATACCTTATTTCATTTTAGAAGAAATGCAATAAAACCGACTTCAATTTTGTAGTTGTCGTATAAGTACATAAAAAATTGTATTTTCTTCATTTCCCTACAATTCAATTATCAGATACCTACAGATCATTTTACATAGGGGTATAATCTGTGCATTTTACTATATTTTGTACTCGTAAGTTTACTGTTAACTGTCCCAAATAGTGACATAGACGTTTGAAAAGTGACGGAGAAAACGATTGACATAATAATATCTGAAACCATAGATTTAAGCTGGAAATACAATATCGGACGTGGCTGTAAGTCCAACTAGGATCCTAAACCTATGCGCAAAACATATTTCTGTTAACTGTCCCGGCGAACTTCGTTCCACCCGTTCAGTTTGTGTGGGAAAAAGTAAAATGTTGTTTTCTTAGTTTTCTCGCAAGTTCTTTCCTTTTTCTTATCTTTTAAACCTTCCCTGGACTTGAACATATAATTCAAAACCAAAATTAGTGAAATCGGTTCAGCCATTCTCGAGTTTTAGCGAGACTAACGAACAGCAATTGATTTTTATATATATAGATATCGGTAAATATATAACCTCCTCCTTTTTTATTCTGTTAAAAACTCTTCTAATTGAGAACTTCATTTTTCAAATCGGTTAAAAGGCCGCCAAATGTGCGTCAGATCGCATGTTCGACAAATAGGTACAAATAGGTGTAATCATTGTGCTTGTGCTGCAGATCGAAAACAATTTCATCATTATTGAAATTATGGGAAAATGCGAAGAGGAAAAAATTGACATATTGTTTGAAAATGGCCAAGTTTCTAGTGGTTTTCAGCATGCGACTCTATGTTATTGCATGACATAACAGCTCAGATTACCATAATAACGTCACAGCTCGTCACTGTCCTGTTCCGGTTTGGAAGGGTATCCTGCAACAGGTTAATATACCAGTTGCAAATTAGTGGAACATTTGATAAAATTGTAGTTTCGGGATGTGACGACCCCATCAGCTGTTGTAGGTAATCTTGTAGTTTATATTATTAAATTCCACTATATACCTGCATTTATTATATATTAACTGAGCATTTGATAAAGTGGAAGTTTCGGGATGTGACGACCCCTCGGGTGCTGGCGGTATTTTATACTTGAGGTTTCCTACTAGATTCCACTGGTGTTACTAGTCAACTATAACTAGATAGATAGTACCTAGATTGATGTGCAGTAGCTCATCCTGGTTGGTACCACCGCTTCACTTACCCTTGCCAGTACGGTCAGTGCTGTGTCATGTTCCGTGTCGGAAGGTACAGAAGCCGGTACCTTCGCGTACATGCCTAAATATCCCAAGCAAAATAGCAACGCACCTGTAACATCTTAGCATAGTATCGTTATACGACGGTTGTACCTTAAAATTAGGAGAACCGTCTGCTTTTCTTCTATTATAAAACATAAAAAAAATATTTTATTTTAAATAAATCCGTGGAATGGTACGTATTTAAGTTCCTTTATCATCAGTGCTCGTAATTATTGTGTCAAATACAATTTCAAATTCCTTAAAAACGAGTCGTAGAACTCTACCATAGTTAAAATTTAGCTTCCCTTTACACATTAGTAAAAGAAATTTTAATTACGAGAAGTTTATTTAAATATTACACACTATTAGACTATTAAACCGATTTTACAGTAAGCAATGATGCCCTTGTACGGTAGCCATCTTTAAATCTATAATGCTATAACAATCAAATAAATAAACGCGAAGCGCATTTCACTTTGCGCATTTAATACGCCATAGACAATATTTTTTTATTGGGACATACAGGCAAAGGAATTTGAACTTACAGCCTGCATTTTAAAAATGTTTATCACCTGTGCTGCCAGTTATAAAATTGTGAAGTTGTAAACGTTGCCAGCTAACAAGACAGATTTTAATTATTTTAAAGGCGGTGTTAATTTATTTTTTTATCGGCGCGGGTTCTTTGTTTGGCGGTGCTTTAATGTTTTTTCGTTTGTGTAATTTGTGAAATGGCATGTTAGCGCCGATCTTTTAGAATTATAGATATTCGGACATTTCCGGTCGTTTAGAACAACGGCCCACCCAAAATCTTTTATATCGTCGAAAGGAGATATAAAAAGATTAATATAGAATTAATGATGTCGTCATAGATTTGTTTGGTTGTAAAATAAACAAAATAAAACAATAATTACTCTTTCAGTAGGTATGTCACAATGTTGTAAAAAATGTCGACTTAATTGTGGATTAAATGTTAACAGATGTCTCTGGGTGCGGTCGTTGAACTAATAGCATAAGTGCAAAAAAATTGCGAAATAAACCTGGACTTTGATTTCAATACAATGTCATCTAAGAACACAAAAATAAAGTAAGTACTTTATTCTTATTATATTTTCTAACACAAAATCCAGACTATGTGGTAATGTGATTCATTACCTTGTAAATTTAATTTTAAATTTAAATTACTCTTTTTCAATTAAAGAGAATTTTAAAATTATTTCTTAGATGACGGAGAAATAGATTAAAAGATATAAAAACAAGGGGACTCGAACATGTAACCTCCTTATTTTTCAAATTGGTAAGTAAGTATCTTCACGTCCGTATCCCCCGATATCGATATTGGTGGATATGACTAGCGTTTATGCCCTGGTGGCAAGAATGAGGCAGTGTTACTAATCCAACGTTTCTCTACCAAATGAAAGAATTAGATGGTGGTAATGGTGGTCCAAATATGAAACAAAAATCTCTTAATATTTCAATAAGAACAATCCAGAATTGACCTTTCTAGTGTAAAAAGGGTCACGCCTCAAGCTAATTACTGATGGAAAGTAATATATTGAAATGGCAAACTTTAGGGAAAAACATACGAATGTGGTTTTTAGAATGTATTAAGTTTGATTTTAATTAAGTTCAAAATGTTTAAGGGGTATAGACGTGAAGATATTTTTGTTTAAATAAAAAGGCGGACATAAAATCTATAAAAAAATTACAACTTTATTCCGTATTGTCTTACTACTAAATATAGACAAGTACCTATAGCTGTACCTATATTTTGTGGTCATACCTAAAAAACGTAGTGATTATATTCTCTTTGATACCTAATATCAAGTAGTATCGTTTAAAAATAAAATCAACATCGAAAAACTTTTTGAAATGAATTTAGAAACCAATAAATTTAAAAGGTTTTGACATATTTTAAGTAAGACGTCATGAGCTACTGGTTTGTTGACGCATGACGCGACATTTTTAGACGTGACGATGGCGGGATGGACGATTTGACAGAAACTTTTTTCGAAGATGCATTAGCAGACCATGACTTTCATATTCATACAGCCACTTCATTTTGCCATAAAAGTTAAAAATTATTGTTACTGTCCGAATATGCTATTGGTTGAAATTTTTGATTTCTCGTCCGGCTCAAAATTGACTCCATATATGAAAAACACATTTACAATTGTTGTAACTTCCATTTGATCCAAGAAGATAATTTTGTGGAATTAAAAAGTTAATAAATAGATGTTATTCTGGTTGTTTAAAAATACGTCGGTATTCGACATTTTCGGTGGGAGGTAGTGATGTATGCCCAACTTGAGGCTAAAGCTCCTTTCACAGAGTTTGATAGAGAGATATTGGGTCCCAAGACTGTGGTAATCACTTTCCAGCAGGTGACCCACTTGATCGTTTGTCCTCTTCTATATCGAAAAAAGGTTTTATGCCTCCCATCTGTAAAAATGCAAGGACTACCATATCCTCCAAATCGGGAGATATTCGTGAAGTCAAAACGGTTATGCCATAAAATTGCAATACCTTTATTGTTAAGGTCAAATTCTTAAAAAGCATTTTATCTCTATTTGTAAAGGGATTCGTTATCTACAATGGGTAAATAACCCAAAATAAAAATATTTGCAAAATGAGCATCAGGCCGTTTATAAGAATTTAAATAAATTTTGTATATTTATTAATTCTGTATCTAATTTAAATTGCAAAGATTTGTGATATTTGGCCTGAATGAGTAGATACCACCATTTTATCCTTTTTGACTTTCCAAATTTTTTGAAATGGCTAATATCTTGCTAACCGCGACGATTTACAACTTCACCGGACTTTAGTTTTCCAGCTTCTATTTAGCTGCTTATATACCGTTTGGATCTGTTTTTGTGGTATATACAAGTACCACAGCGTATATTTTTTAAATTAGAAAATTCAACTGCTTGTTTGTATTCGAATAAAAGCATTTTCGAAACAGTTTCATCTATTCAAAACGCTCTTACAAAACATGCATGATAACTACATGCTACTAGTGTTGAAAATACTATCTATAAAATAAATAACTTCACGCCTGTATGCCCGAATAAGCAGGTAAAGAGGAACGACCATGGCACTCACGATTAGCCGAAGATACCTCAGAACCACAATGTAAACGTGAAAAACCTATTGCCAACCGGACCATTATCCAAACCTATGATCTTTATCAGAAAATTAAAAACAACATATGTTTGAATTGTCCTACCTGGGAACCGAACCAGACATCTCATGCAGTCAACCCCAACACCGGACCATTAGACCACAGAGGCGTTTGCATTAATCTAACCCCATTAAAACTTTAACTTGCAATATTTAACACTTAAACACTTACTGCCTTATTCATAAAAAATAGTTAAGTAACCTCCTAAGCATTGCTTGACTAATCATTTGATTAAGCCTTAAGCATTGTTTAAAAATTTGTTATTCATAAAGTTCATTTTGACAATGCTCAGTTAATACTGTTTAACTTTGTAGGTTTTGGTAGAAATGTGGCTGTATGCGTCTTTCTTTTGCTAAAAGTGGATTAAACAATTGTCATCCGTTATCAACATCGTTGTTTCTGAATACGGTGTCGGACATCTATAACCTCTTGCTAAAGAGTATTTATATTTCTACAATAAAATACTCGTACATATTTGTACTACAATAAAATTAAATTTATTAGAGTAAATAAAGTTGATGCAACATAGATACAAAACGTTTGAACTGATACACTGCATTTTAAAAATAATGTTTTTAATGCATCTACATTATGTTACTAAGCTTTATATAAAATGATGTCATTTCTGTAATATTTTCCCCCGTGTTGGCTCGAGTTCCTTTGTAGAATAGACCATCTATCATCTAACAGGAGTTAAATAGCGCGTAAAAATCGAGCATAGGTTTACCGTCACTAGCACCGTGACAACTTACTAGGAGGTGAATTTCGCAGCGACTCACCCGGATCGGTACCACCGCCTTACATATTCCTGCCGCCATAACGTCAGCGCTTGCTGTTGAATTGTTCCGGTTCGTAGAGTAAAGTAGCCGGTAAACTTACTTTTGCTCGGGGCTTGACATCCCAGCCTCAGGTTGGAATCTCACCATTGCCACCTTTGGTGTCTTTAGATGGCGTGAAATTCTCACAATCAGAAAATCTGTCTACTTTTATGCTTCCAATATCATAACAAAATGCTCTGGAAAACTATTCGTTTCTTCGTAGGAGTCATTGGCCATCTCCATAATAATACATGTTATTACAGTCCTAGGTATATTGTTCCAAAATCCGACATATCCCGTCCAATTTTGTCCATACTTCAACGAAATCAAAATATTTCAATGCGTGTATTATAAAAAAATCATAAGAATACACAAATAAGCCATATTAAATGGCTAGTTGTTGCATTTTGTCAATGCACATAAAATCAGCTGTTTGAAATTTAGTCAGCCATTTTGTTGATTAAAATTTTAAACAAGGGTCCGAGGTTGCTTAAAGTGACAGCTATTTAAGAGTATATTTAAACAAATGATTAACTCTAAATAGCGTTTATGAATAAGATTTTTTTTAAACATTACTTAAATTGGTGATTAAAAGTTAAACAACGTTTAAGAATAAGCCTGTTAGAGATTTATGTCCATCATACAAACCGCTTTGTCAGGAATTGAACCCGTGCCTAGTCAGTTCGTGTTGTAAGGCACGTACAAAGACCACTCGACTAATGAGACGGTATACGGTCTTGGACTTTCTAAAGAAAATTGCGATTCCACACTGTTTGGCGTAAAGATAACTTTCACTCAAAAATAGTGAACCCCTGGGGTATGGAGTATTATGATTGATGAGGATGTGTCGAGGAATGAAAAAATACAAAGAGATTTACCGTCACGCCTGTTATCTTTGTAGATGCTTTGAGCACCTTAAGGGTCCATGTATGCTAAAACACGTCAGCAGTATAATGTTTTTTTCATACAAAGCAATCATGGATCTTGGTAACAAAAATACACAAGAGTAACATGAATATGCTTTATAAGTCGAGCGTCGAGCAACAAAAAAAGTAATTTTTCCAATTTTATAATTTAAAAAAATGTTTAGGATTTGATTTGTACCTGGTTGGCGATAGGCTTGCCACCTATCACATTGTGGGACTTAGTGGCTTCGACTATTCAAGGGTGTCCGGGTAGTGCCTCTGCCTTCCCCTTCGGCGATATGAACGTGAAGATACTTTAAAAAAAAACAATGGCGTCTCTCAATATAACAGATGGCAAACCTATCCAAATCCCGGGCAACGTAATTTTTATTAGAAAGCTAGCCGTCCGGCGAAATTCGCATCGCTTGACATTAAAAGCTACAACAGTTTGTAGGATTAAAGCATTGTATTCCCCATTTTCTGTATAACCCACAATTTATATCTTTGATATTCATAGGCTTCTAGAATGACAGATGAAAGATTAACAAAGCAAATATACAATGCGAATGTGGATCGATGTCGTTGCCCGGGGAGACCTAGGTTCACATTCCACGATCAGATCTCTCGGATATAATCTAAGGGTGGTGTCAAGAGTTTTTGAAACCGGCGTGTTTGTATGAAAAGGGCAATGAATATGGAGGAAGCCAAAGCAGTCTGCAAGGATCGAGAGATTTAGCACTTGATACCCAGTAAAAGACTTGGCGTGAAGATATGTATATTTATTTACCCCGTGTTGGTCCGGGCTTCTTTGCAGAATAGACCATTGCCTTCCTGACAGACACCTCGTAAAAGGCGTGCATACCTAGGCTTACCGTCACTAACAGCGACATCTGACTAGGTGGTAATTTCGCAGCGACTCTCCCGGATTGGTATTCTTGCCGCCATAACGTCATGGCGTGTTCCGGTTTGAAGGGTAAGGTAACTGGTAAACTTACTTTTGCTTAAGTCCTAACATCCCAGCCTCAGGTTTGCAACGCGCCATCACCACTTTTGGTGTCTCTAGGCGGCGTGAATTTCTTACCATCAGGAAATCCGTCTGCTTGTTGCCTTCCAATATCATAAAAAAATGTATGTATGTATGGTTATAATGCGGCTACAAGATTCTTAACATCGTAATTTAGTTAAAACTGCAATAATTAAGCGCAGTAAAACATCAAAAACCGACTCCAACTATTAGGTACCAGGTCACAATTTGATAATTATTTTCTGGAAAGATAGCAAATTATGCCAAAATAGTATATATATGTTATATGTATGGTATATATATTTAATTATTAATTCCAATTAGTAACTTTCAGTTTAAAAACCACCAGTCTGGTCAAGATAAAATTAATATGAGAACACGGGGAGGCTGCCCATAAGTCCAAATAATTAATAGAGTGTAAATCATATCTAAATAAAATTAAATTAAAAATTTAAAAAACCACCGACAAAAACCTAATTTCCCTTTAAAAAGTAAAAAATACCCGAGTATATTTGAAGACATTGGACAACTTTCACCTCCCACAACTTTTAAACGGCTCAACCGATTTTCATCAAACATGTCTAAGAACACTCGCACATAAGTTACCTTTAGTACAAAGGAAATTAAATTGAAATCACTGCTTCCATTCGGGAGTTATGATGCCACAGACAGACAGACAGTCACGTCAAACTTGTGACACCCCCCTTTTGCGTCGGGGGTTAAAAAACGTACAGTCGAATCGAAAACCTCGTTCTTTTTTAAGTCGGTTAAAAAACTATTGAATAATTATGTAATTTAAGTATAAAAATATATATTTGCTTTATATCCCTGGGATCCCGTCATCAGATCCAAACTTCGCGGTAATTGAAAAAAAAATATAATCGGAACAAATAAAATATAATAACATATAAAATGTAGGAGTCGAACAAATAATAACCTCCTCCTTTTGTCGAAGTGAGTTAATAAATTCTAACTGCTTTGCCATTGACTATAAAAACAAACCTGATGTTACTTTGTGTTCCTGCGCTATAAAAAAGCTTGTCCGATAAAGCTTACACCAAAAGCTACTGGCTGGTTACAAAGTTTGTTGTAAAACATTTCTTTTATAAAAACACAAACAATGATCCATCCTATACGGTTAAAAGCATTTAAAGGCATTTGTATATAATCATGTTAACATGGCTGAATAGGTTTCTTCTGTAGTCATAGTTCGGTGATTTTCTATTTGAAAAAAAGAACTTTTTTTCTTTTTACTACATGCCGCCAGTTACATCATAGAATGAATATTTATTTTTTTATGTTATAGGAAGGCAAACAAGCAGGCGGATTTCCTGATGGTAAGAAATTCACCCCGCCTAGAGACACCAAAGCTGTTAATGATGCGTTGCCAACCTGAGGTCAGGATGTTAGGCCTCGAGCAAAAGTAAGTTTACCGGCTATCTTACCCTCCGGACCGGAACACGTTATGACGTTATGGCGGCAGGAATAGGTAAGGCGGTGGTACCAATCCGGGCGAGGCGCTGCGAAACTCGACCACCTAGTAAATTAAACATAATATTGTGTTTGTAACTTCTAAATCAAAAGTATTTTAAATTATGTTTTATAGTATAGCTAGCGACGTGCCCCGGCTTCACATGGGTATAAAATATACATATAAACTTTTTTCTTCAATCTCTTTATCTATAAAAAAACGCATCAAAATCCGTTGCGTAGTCTTAAAGGTTTAAATAGAATGGGACAGAGGAAGCGACTTTGTTTTATGCTATGTAGTGAATAAATCGCCAAAGGATAAAAACATGTTAAAACAATATTTAGCCAAGTTTGTTAAACATCAGTCACCTACAAGTTCGGGTGCGGTTAAAATTTTAAAGTTCTTGCACATGAGAGATACTAATTGAATACAGTAAAAATTGCAAAAACCGACTCCAACTATTTCATGTAGTACCGCGTCGCGATTTTTTAATTATTTTTTCGAAAAATAGCAAATGCCAACCTACTTATATGTTATCAAAAAAAATTTAGGGTCAATTTCAAAATAATGGAATGGCGAAATTGTCATATCTAATACACAAAAACTGTGGATGTCATTTTCATATTATGAGGGGACGTATAAATGACAGGGTATCGGTAAACTTACTTTTGCTTTAGACCTAACATCCCGGCCTCAGGTTGGTAATACACCATTGCCACCTTTGGTTTCTCTAAGCGGCGTAAATTTCTAACCATCAGGAAATCCGTCTGCTTGTTGCCTTCCAATGTCATAAAAAATGTTTCAAAAGCAAAAGAACCATACCTTCTAGTAATATAAAGGTCATATGCTCTGGAGAGGAAGTAAATTCCATAGATTATACAAAATTTTTAGGTGTTAGTATTGATTCTAACTTAAGCTGGATAACTCATGTGGAGGAAGTTTGTTTAAAGTTAAATAAGTTTTCATATGCTCTTTATAATCTGTCTAAAATCGTAAACAGAGATGCTGTTCTAAATGCTTATTACGCTTATGTAATTCCAACTCTTAAATATGGAGTTATATTCTGGGGAAATTCCAGAGAAAAAGAGCGGGTTTTCAGACGTCAGAAAAAATGTGTTAGATCTGTATGTAAATTAAAAATTAAAGAATCATGTCAACCACACTTTAAAAATTTAAATTTGTTGACATTTCCGTGCATATATATTTATGAAGTCGCAGTTTTTGTTAAGTCATAAATATCTTTTTCATAATGTAAATAGCATACGATTAAAAGACAATATTGCTACATCAAAGATTAAAACGGCTATATTTCATAAAAGCATACTTCTAATGGCACCAAAATTATTTAATAAACTTCCCCATCACATTAAAGAAATTAATAATATACATAAGTTCAAGAAACAGCTCCACAAATTTCTTGGAGATAAATGCTATTATAATTTAAATGACTTTCTTAATGATAATTTATAAATAATATTGCTTTGATAATTTGATAAATGAACAAATTGTGATAAAGTTTACATTAAATTTGACATAACATGGTGACATTTTAAGTGCATATGATTTATAAATATATTCGTTTATTTCTAATAAATTTATATACATTTTAAGATATCAATATGAAGCTACTGATTTTAATTTTGTAATAGAATGAATATTTGCATGTCTGTGATTAGGCAAATTAGGTTTAAGAACTACAAACTATTCTGCACAACTAATGTAACCCTAATTATTTGCAAATAAATAAATAAATAAAAAAAATAATCACTTAACCACCAGTGTTCTTTTTGGTATATTTTAAACTGTTTGACGAACTATAGACAAACCCTCCTCCCCTATTGGTGCGAGTTAGCTGAGTAGAATAGACCATCTGCCTCCCTACTAGGCAGTTTGTAAGAGGCGCGAGTAGGTAAAATGTGTCTTCAAAAATAAGATATTGTCTGAGTCCCCATACATGTCTGAGAATCACCTATTCATAGCCAAATCCTAACCCCCATAATAATTCTATCATGTTCTGGTCTGGAGAGTAGGGTAGTACTTGTACAACTGGTAATCCATCCTCAGGACAGCGACGCACCTATAACACCACATACATTCGGTGCAACTTGCGCCTCTTTTAAAACAGCCGAAAATCTTGTCTTTTGTGCATTTGTACTTCTCCTGTATTTGCATTTGTTTTGTGTGCAATCAAGTATTAAATAATAATTTGACCGCCTTGTTGGTCGAGTGGCTAGCGTATACGCCTAACTACATCGACTTACCGCGAGGCTCGGGTTCGATTCCCGACGGGGGCAGACATTTGTGTGATGAACATTTAGATGTCGGCATTTCCGGGTCTGGGTGTTTATTAAATTTATTCTGGAATCCATTTAAGTATTTCTATGTATTAGTATCGTTGACTAACTCCCATAACACAAGCATATAATATGCTTACTTTGGGTTTAGATTCAATTTGTGTAAGTTGTCCAGTAATGTTTATTTATTTATTTAATAATATTTTTTTGTGGCTGTATTCTAAAATTTTATTTTTATATTGGTGAATTTTTAACATCCGATGGAAAAAGAGACGTGCATAATATGGTTATATCTGTCTCTGTGTGTGTTTGACTAGCTGAGTCAACAGACGTGGTTCTGTCCTAACTTATTTTTTTATATAAACTTTATCGAGACAATAACAGAAAATAAGACTGCAAAAAAAGAATTAGCATTTTTTTTCCGTGCTCTCACAATGCTGTAGCCAAGGAAAACAGAGATTCATTTTTATATGTACAAAGATTAGCTGAGGCGACAGACTTTCTCCTGTCTTAGGCCTTAGCTGTAATTGAATCCGCTTTTGACAGTAGACAGTAATGTCAAACACCTGACAGTTATGTAAAATTTCTGTTTTTCTTAATTTTTTTAATATTCCTCTAAAATTTCATTTTTTTTTCTTTTTGTATTCTTGACAATTATTGTTAACCCAACAAAACAGAATGAGCGAAATCATTTTATCCATTCGCGAGTGATGCGAAAAAATAACGTTGCCTGGGATTGGAATTGTGCCCGTTTGGCGATAGGCTTGCCACCTATCACATTGTGGGACTTAATGTCTTCGGCTAGTCGTGGGTGCCCTGGTTGTGCCTCTGTCTGCCTCTTCGGGGATATGGGCGTGAAGATGTTTTTTTTTAAATATTCCGCTTAACTTATATTTTTTTCTTTATGTATTCCTCACAATTATTGTTAACCCAGCAAAACTGAATTAGCAAATTCGTTCAGACCATTTGAAGGCGATGCGATGGCCAAAGAAATATAAAATTTATATGTATAGTATATATGAAAATGTAAATGGTGCCAAGAGCAGAAAGTTCACCTGATGGTAAGTGATCTCCGTCGTTCACAAACAGCTGGTACGGTCCCCGTAATGTTTCGGATACCGCCGCTTATAATTAAACTAGCTGCCCGTTCCTGCTTCGCTCGGATGGAAAATATCTCAATTTTACCATAAATTGAGATATAAGCTTTCCTATCTCTCAAGTTGGATCGAACTGCACATGATGTGCGAATTTTATTATAATCGGTTAAGTGGTTTAGGAGTCCATTGAGGACAAACATTGTGACACGAGATTTATATATATTAAGATAAATAATTAAATATCTCTAGACAAGTACACAAATTGAATCTAACCCCAAAGTAAGCAAATTACATCCTTGTGTTATGGGTGTTAGTTAACGATTCTAATACATAGAAATACTTAAATAGATACAAGAATAAATTTAATAAACACCCAGACCCGGAAATGCAGACATCTAAATTTTCACCACACAAATGCGGCAGGCAGCCCGTCGGGATTCGAACCCGAGCCTCGCGGTTGGTCGGCGTAGTTAGGCGTCTACGATAGCCACTCGAGTAACGAGGCGGTCATGATTCTGCAATGTATGTTTGATCGTTCGTTGTCTTAGCCGGTCTTTCCCAAAGGGGGCGACAACGTTCCCTTGTGGGCGCTGAAACCCTAGATAGGGGCGGAAAAAAAACCTGAAGAAAATGGTTTTATTCGACTCCAGGCGAGACAAATATCTCACTACTGAGGTTTTTGACGAGAAAAAAGGGAAGGGGGCTGACTGATTTTGAAAATGGGTGTCACGTGAAATAAGTTTGGGAACCTCTGTCTTATACCATAATAATTTGAGCGCAGTAGTGGTAGCCGACTTCAGTTTTAATAATTAAGAGCAGTAACACTACAAAAACCGACTCCAACTATTTCATTGGGTACCACCAAAGAGTATATAAATACTACGTAATAAGAGGTGGAACTTCCATAGATACATAGCAAACCCGAATTTGTATCAAGTCTACCTACTTGAAAAAGTTAACCCGTATAATTTGAAAGTGAATCTTAAGGCATTCAGATATAAGGCAACTAGTGACTTATTTTTTGATTTTTTTGATATGAAAGTTGCGTCAAACTGGGTACCACGTCGCGATTTGAGAATTATTTTTTCTAAAGATAGCAAAGTATGACTAAAAAATACTAGTCGGACCTTGATAAAACTAATGTAGGACCACTTTGGAATCATGACCTATCTTTCTAAAAAAGAATCAACAAAATCAGTTGGCTATTGGCCGAGTAATCGCTTAACAAACATATACAAACACAATCCAATTAAGCACCTCCTCTTTTTATTACTTGGTTAAAACGTACACGAAAACTAAGTGTTTTTCTCTTTTTTTGTTCTTTTTTTTCTCTGGGAAGCCATCGTCAAATCAAGACTTGGTGATAACCTCGGAAGTACGCTATTTAGAATAAAAAAATACTTTAAAAATATTTTTAATCAATTAACACACATAAATGATATATTAAATTCGAAGATATAACAAAAAAATAATTATGATATTGGAAGGCAAACAAGCAGACGGATTTCCTGATGGTAAGAAATTCGCGCCGCCAAGAGATATCAGAGGTGGTAATATTGCATCGCCAAATTGAGGCTGAGATGTTAGGCCTCGAACAAAAGTAAGTTTAGCGGCTACCTTACCCTCCGAACCGAAATAGGTCAACGTCAAGCACTAATGCTATGACAGCAGGGATAGGTAAGGCGGTGATACCAATTAGGACGAGTCACTGCAAAACTCGCCCACCTAGTAAACCTATGCTCGCCTTTTACGAGCTGCCTGGCCAGAAGGAAACCGGACTAACACGGGGAAAAATCCTTTTTTAAATTAAATCACCTATTTCGTATACATATTTTTTAATTTTTTTTTAGATGTTAATAAAACAATTTTTTGGTGTTATTAAATAACGTATAACATCGTATCAGTTCAAAGGTTTATTAGTAAGTATTATATTATTATAATTGTTTCTCCACGTTGGTCCAGGTCCCTTGTGTAGAGTAGACAATTTACATTTATGCCATAAGTGGCGAACTTAGGTAAATTATAACATCTTCACGCCCATATCCCCAAAAGGGTAGGCAGAGGTACCCACAACTAGATGAAGACACTAAGTCCCACAGTGTGATAGGTGGCAAGCCTATCACCAATCGGGCACATTTTCAATCCCGAGAAACATTTTTTTTATTAGAAAATTGGAAATACCCAGTTTTTTATGTTGCCCGACCCGGGATTCGAACCCAGGACCTCATGCAGTTAAGTCCAACAACTGAACCGCTAGACCACAGAAATTATATCTACCAAAAATAGCACTGTTGATGCCCATACAATAACATACCCGAGTAGAATCTACTTCCTTACGTTCCTGCCACCATGATGACAGTGTTCGCCCTGTAATGTTATGGTCCGGAAGGTAGAGCAGCTGGTTATCCTTTACATTAGACCTAATATCTCGACTACAAGACACGCGTGTGACACAAGTGCGCTACGCACATCAATGGTTGTCTCTTATGATCAGAAGTGTGCTTGTCATTAGTATTATCTCTTAAAAAAGTGTAAATATTTCATTGTTTCAAAAAATTGATGATTTAAAAGCAATACCTACTGAGTAAACGACAAAAATACCGTCGCGTGATTGGAATGGTCTCTATTACTCATTTTCGTTAGTTTTGTCGATTTGACAGTTTTGCCGATCATCCGTTCATATATGTTTTATTTTAATTGAATCTTCAGAAATAACAATAAAAGAAATAATCAAAAATAGTTTTTGGAAACAAAATTATTTCAAAGCACTATAAAACATAAGAAACTTAAATTCAAAGCTTGTTTAAAAAAGAAAAAACAATCAAAATTCAAACCAAATAAAAAAATAAAGTAACATTCGAAATTCAAACCCAAGAATTGTATATTCAAACCACAGCGAATACAAAAAGCTCGCGTGTCGTCAGCCGGTACATAACGGGTATATAGCCGGTGTATAATTGTATATAATGTCTATGTATCACGTGTAACATAATTTGCGTCTGCGCCGCTTCGCGTCTAATGACAGGGCCGCGTAGCACGCATGCGTCTTACACACTATGTGGTTTTTTATAGCCCAAGTATTCATGACTCAACCTGGTTCGGTCGTTTTTAATCCAGTTGCCATGGAAATCTTACAGACTATCTTGCTAAGTATGATAACAATATATTGTATATCAATCTCAAACCAATGACATATATTTTTCAAACAATATGTACTTAAGTATTTTGCCTAAGATTTTAGAAATATTTTAATGAATAATTTCACTTTTATTCAAAATTAAAAAACAAATTCGAAAATGTAAGAAGACGGAGATTTAAAGATACTTGGCTATTTGTATATCTTTTGTTTAGGGACATATTGACGCCTTATTTGACTATGGCGAATTACTCGATACGGGCACATTACAAAAAAATAATTGTCTATCCAGTCAAGATGTTGCTCTTTACAAGCATTAGAATGCAGAAGGCAACAATTGGTCCCTCCTGTTCATAATATATCGACAATCAGTCCCTACTGTACAACAATTAATCACTGCTGTACAAAACATGAGACAGATGAGTTTTCTTAAAGTAGTTATCAATATTAATTAACAAATTGAAAAAAAATGTTATTTTAAATCAAGCTTACTTTGGCATGAGCCATGTAAACATGTGGATAAAAGCACAGAAAAAGTTAGTTACAAACTAGTCTGTAATCTCATTGGTAACCATTCGAAATTTTAATCAAAGTTGCATCGGCTCCGATATATTAATAAACTGTCTTATGCTTCTAACATGGATTATCCTTCTTTCTTCTACCGAGGATATTTAATTCATGGCTATCAATTAAACATCCTCGGTGAAAGTCGTGGCTTGGTTCTGCTAATCACTTTCATAATTACCACAGTTTACAAACACACAAGACATATATTTTATCTCTAAATCGAAAATATCCTGACAATGATGTCAGTCATGACATTTAGCAAAAATAATCGAACAATGCTGCATTGAAACTATTCATTTTAAAACCATATTTTTATTTTAACGTAAAAAATGATGTAAAAATATAACTATCTATTTATATATCTGCAATAAATCACCCCGTGTGCATAACCAGCCGTCAAAGACGTAAAAACAATCGCGTTTCCTCCCGCAGACGTGATTGAAGCCGTCTATTTTTGTACAGTGCACAAAAAAAAATGTTACACTTGAAGACTATCATTGCCCATGACTTTACACATACATCTACCACATTATTTCTGCTATCAGCCTGTGCCTTAAAGACGACAAATTCATAAAAATAAATGTCCGACGTGACGTTATAATCAACGACATGATACTTTTAAGCACTTTGGTGAAAAATTAAATTTGTAATTTAGAATCTTCTTTTTACTAAAATATTAATTTGTTTTATATTCATTATACACAGTTAGAACATAATTTCAAATATTTTACAAAAATTTGTTGTGATTTATGCCTAACTAGCTTCCGCCCGCGACTCCGTCCGGGCGGATGTCGGTCTTCGCATGATAAAACTGAAAAATTAAGATTTATTTCTTTTATACGTATTTTTCCAGGCTAAAAAGTATCAAATTTTATGCCCAAAATAAGAAGGTATAATTATACCAAGTTTCATCGAAATCGAACCGTTAGTTTTCACGTGATGCCTGAATATACAGGCAGACAGACAGACAAACATTTTTTTAATCACATATTTGGGTTTGGTATCGATCCAGTAACATCCCCTGCTATTTATTTTTTCAATATTTTCAATGTACAGAATTAACCCTTCTACAGATTTATTATATGTATATAGATATTGGTACACATGTGCATGTACTTAAGGGTACTCATGTACTCAAGGTACCTTGACTACATATAAATTAGGATCCGACTATCCGTGTCCCGATTTCGTTGTAGTACATGAAAAATATGTCGTTAACGTTTGACTTGGAAGACCACAATGATATAATTATCAAACTTCAGAATTATGGCATCCGAGGAATTGTTTCAGTGGATTAAAAGTTACCTGTCAAATCGTAGAAACTATCTTGAAAATAACGAATTCGACAATAAATCTCAAATAATCTTAACCAAATCGGAAAACTTTGTTAATAATTTTGGAGTTCCACACGGTAGCATACTCGTACTGTTTTTCTTTTTAGCAAATACTAATCACCTCCTAATATACTAGACTTTTATCTTTTCTGATGATACGACTTTGATCGTTGAGGGCAAATATGAAATGTTCCAAACAAAACGAAACAAATCAGTGAAATTAAAATTACTCTAAAGCAATCTTATCCAATACATACATACATATCTTCACGCCAAGTAGGCGCCTTACGGGGTAGGCAGAGAGTATTGATTGCCAGACTTCACGATCCTGACAAACCTGTCTTGCTTCCTTCGAATTAATTACTCTTTTCATACAAACACGCCAGTTTCGGAGACTCTTGACACCACCCTTCGGATTATATCCGATTGATCTGATCGTGAAATGTCAGCCTTGGTCTCCCCGGGTACCTACATCCATCCACATTCGCATTGTATATCTGCTTTGTCAATCTTTCATCTGTCATTCTTTCCACATGACCGAAACAGCGAAGCATGCTCTTTCGCATTTTAATACCAACACTTTCTTTCAATCCCACTCTTTCTCGGATCTCACTGTTACGAATGCGGTCAGCGAGCGTTAAACCACAGATTTTCCGTAGTGCTCTCATTTCGACCGCATTTATCAAATTTTCATGCTCTTTCTGACATACCCTTCCCAACTCTCGCTTCCACACAATAACGTTGGGATAAGCACAGAATTATGAAAAGAAAGAAAGAAAGAAAGAAAATATATTTATTTGCGGAATATGCGTGTTGAAGTTGTTACAAAATTATTTAAGTTTTCCAACATATTCTACCACATTGTGGTGTGCAAATAATTTAATATTTTTATAAGTATAAAATAACTAACTATATACACAACGTATATAGTAATATACACAACGTATGCAAAAATTCTTATTCAATTCTGATAGGAAAAGGCATTACTTTGCGGAAATCCAAACTTAAATCCAAAGAAAATTATTTAATTTGCAATTTTCAGCCAAAAAAATTTGGATTCAAATATGCAATTCTCTCACTGTAATACTTGTAAGTCTCGACCAACTCATCTCGACTAACTTTAGAAAAGAAACCATCAAATTACAGAAGTCCATGCATAGTAATTTATAAGATGAAATAACACAAACGTTTGAATAAATATATACGAGTATATTAGACGGTCTCCATAAATTTTTTTTACGCCTAACGTTTTTATTCCGACTGTAGCTTGAACCTGTGGCGCCGCAAACGCAACTTTCAACGGACGTACATACAACTATCTCTTTCGTGTATACATCTGTCACTTTCTAATGCAATGACACTTTCTCCGTATTCCCTTTTCAAATTTTTCAGATAAAAAGGCTACCATTTTTATGTTACCTTTTTGAATTAAAGCACACTCAAAAAATAATTGTCTTTTGTGATATTTTTTTATATTGTTATTGAATTAGGGCCACTTGCACGTTTCTGGATTAGTTTTAACAACGAGTGAATCTGTGATATACAGCAATTTAACTCTAGTTGGAAGCCGACTTAGTGTTAAATACTTAACGCAGCAACATGTAGGTTGCCTTTAGACAGGATAAGACTTAGACAATTCTTCTAGTACCTACTTCTACTACCGAATATACAAAAACATTACTTTTTATATAAATAAGTTTTTTTTCGTCCGGAACAATTAGTTCACCAAAGTATACGTTATGCGATTAAATAAAATACATAATATGACCAGTGAAGAAATAAGCGATATTTCTGAACTTTCGCGATTTTCCTTCAAAACCAATTATTGTCCCTAATATTAGACTTTGTCTCTTAGCTTTAGACAAAAAACTTCTGAAACTCCTACTTGACTTTAATTAAGCTAGCAACACAGATATTTTCTAAAAAATGCAGGACATTCAATAAATGTTTTATTTCACTTCACTTTAACATTTTTTAAAAATAAAAATTACCGTTTGTCAATAAGTATGCGCTAAATTTCCAGCCGACTAAATCAATTTGGCTAATTTTAATTTTGAATTAAATATTTGTGAACGTCCAGGAATGGTTTTAAAGATAAAAGTGATTGGGAAATTCTCATAAAAACTGAACTGGTGACACAAAACTTCACCGCGACAGTACTTAGTAAATAAACTAAATATAAAAACTAAACTAGTATTTTTATATAGTCTTTATACACTATGTAATAGTTGTAATCTACACTATTATAATAATTATGTCTTGTATATAAAAGACAAATGTAAAAATGTTTTGAGAAGATAGATATGACGCAATAAAATCTAACTTTGTTTATGTTTTCCCGTGTTGGTCCGGGCTCGTATGCAGAATAGACCATCTGCCTTTCTTGCCAGGCAGCTCGTAAAAGGCGGGCATAGGCTCATCGTCACTAACACCGTGACATCTGACTAGGTGGTAGAGTTGAGGTGGTAGAAGCTAGTCTAAAATAGCACTATCTCTTATCTTAGGTGGCTTATTGAGTCTTACTCATTTGAGGGCTAGGCTCTGAGCTATTCTGATTCGTCGATTATAAACATACACTATGAAAATGAGAAACATTTTTTTGTTTATTTTTCTGTACACATTAATTATATTATTATTATTAAATGCAGTAACACTACTATAGTTCAACAAAATACAGTTCATAGATATTGGTGGTAATTCTGCTGTTCACAAACTAAACTTATTTTAGATGCATGCTATCTTTCTCAAATGAAACAAAAACAAACGAGACGGAACGTTTTAGACACGTCAGATTAGTTCGAACATGTCAAATCGCGATGTTTTTAATCGACGTTTTCCGAGTAATAGTTTAAACGTCTGTAGAAATGACGTGTACGGTCTAATTTGACAGCGCTAAAAGTGTTTTGTCTCTTTCTCTTTCTTTCGTTGAAAGAAGACAGCGATAACTTAAAATTAGTGAGTGCGCAACAAAATTACCACCATTACATATTATTATATACCTATCAATAAATTTAAATGTACCAAAATATATTTTTTTTTAGTTTATATTGGAATTTTATAATCAGATCCAGATTTGGTGGCAAAGACAACTCGGAAGCAAACTATCAAAAAAAACATACGCTGTTTCAAACAAAATATTCACTTCGCAAAAGAGGGAGAAGTCGAGTAAAACACATAAAAAATGGGCGTCGAACAACCTCCATAACCTCTTCCTTTTCGTATAGGTTACAAAGTGATATTGCCGAATATAACTTCTGGAAATAGGTACCTATCAAAAATATGTCATATTTTTAAATATACAGAAGTTAAGGCTACTTATTATCCCATCTCAAAATAAAAAATACTAGACCCAATACCGTGAAAAAGCCCAGGGCAATAAGCTATCGATACAGAATTAGGGCATTCATGACTCACAATAAGATTTCCCAGAAGCTGCCGAAAGTTTATAAATGCTAAATCTTTTGTTTTAACTACCTTTTGATTATATGCCGCCTTGGTCTTAGTCACTTTTTGCGATAAATATACCTTGATGCAGGGGAAGGAGCAACTAGAGAATTCGTTAGTTTACGATATAAACTTCATGAGGTCCCGGGTTCGATTCCCGTGTCGGGCAACAAAAACAAAATGTAGTTTTTCCAATTTTCTATTAAAAGTTGTTGCTCGAGATTGGATATGTGCTCAGTTGGCGATGGGTTTGCCACCTATCACATTGTGGGACTTGGTGTCTTCGCCTAGTCGTGGGTGCATTAGTTGAGCCTCTGCCTACCTCTTCGGGTACAAGGGCGTGAAGATACTTACTTTACTTACAGTTATGATATAAATAGGCAGACGGATTTCTTTCTGATAAGAAATACACGTCGCTTATAGATACAAATGCTAAAGGTAAAACAAAATACTAGCGGCACTAACATCATCGTGGCAGAAATAGGTAGGGTAATAATATGGATTTAGTCGAATCTCATACCCATACCTATCTCTCGAAAATTAATCAGAATCCAGATAAATATACCTACAAACCAAACCCATATACACATACAAACACACACACACTTAAGCATAGCACATGTAAAGGTTTTAGTTTGTAATCTTAATTAAATTTGTTTTACTATTACTATTTTGATATAGTATAGCGTCAATATCTGTACCGACTGGCTTAGTTAGGGCCTAGTTATCTGTAACACAAATATTTGTACCTAATTAACATAGGCGCCAGACTCTCATGATACCTGGTTTATAATCTATATATTTAAACTATTAACAAAAGTGTACTTAATGTTAAGAATCATTTTTTGTGTAGAGCTTATTGCTCATAAATTTTTCATTATTAAAATTTATAAACATAATGTAATATTGTAATTATCGACATAGTTAGACGTCCATATAATCTAACTCAGAGTTCGTCAAATGTATTTCCCTGTCCGAATACAAACCAAAGACTTGTCGATTTATTAACCACTGGAATGAAGCGGTCAGGTCATAGTGGTTTCAAAGTTAATAAAATACATTTAGTGGTGTACATCGCGTTGAGTGACATCTATGGGATGACTGTTAGGTTTGTAAAGGCGCCGGTCTAATAGTACACTGCAGGCCAGAGAAAAGAACAACAAATACAGCAATATTCATTTATTCTGCACTGTCCAACCTCTTAACTTGGTGTGATTTTATTGCATACTAGTTCAACCGTCGAACTTCGTATCGCTTGGCTTTAACAGCTATTAACTTGGACAAAGCGAAATGGGGATTCTTTTATACAGAATAGATAATATAATAAAGATTTAATAATAACGACTACTATTGCTTTTCAACAAAATATTGTTCATTTGGTATTTATGGAAGAGTACAATTGTTAAAATGGAACTTAAAGGTCAGATAGGTATTTGATTTTCGATCACCTAGTTTTTTGTTACTGTAAAGTTTGGTAAGCGATGAAACAAAATTAGAAACTGTCTGTAATATGTTAAATATATTATATTGGCCTACTATCCTCTATACTGTATATACATTTTTTTTAAAACCGAAACATGATATTGATAAACACTAGTGCTGTAGCAGGAGAAGCAAAAGTGAAACTAGTAATAAGCAATCCAAAAAAAAACAGGTTATGCGTCGCTAACTCTCCCAAAAAGTCATACTCAAAGCGAGCAAAAGCTATTGAAAAATATAAACAAATACAAATATTTCCTTTTCCTGATCTATATATATAAAATATTTTTTCTGAAGGCACTTGTGACTGTTTGATCAGGAGCGACATTGACATAAGCAGTCATGCGACCTTATTGCAGGTAATTTCAAACATTTTATCACATACTTTATTATTATAAAACAGTCGTAAGAAGAAAGGAAAAACAGTCCTTTTTTCTATTAATATAAAAGCTATTAGTAGTGTCAAGCGACACGAAGTCCGGCGGATCATCTAGTAATAGTGAACTTAAACCAGGTCCTAACTTATTAAATGTAAACCACGACCTAACTTAAAAACTGAAACTACTAAGTTACTAGTTTAAGTTTCAGCTCTGGTGATACTGAAGAAAGCGAAATCTTATTTATATAATAATAAATTATATAAGATACGACACACCTTTTTATTGAGTGGCCATCTCCTGTGTCTGATTGAACCTTAAACAAGTCTTTTAAGTGTTTTGTCTTTTAAGTGTCTTTCTTCTTTTGACTTAGACAATAGGGAATTTGTCTGTAAACAAAATTTATTTGATATTTTTTGATATTTTCTATCGTCGGCGCTTGGTAAAACTTCCAAATTACAGTTACAGTTATTATTAGTAATTTAAGTTCTAGCCCTGATGATGCTGTAAAAAGCGAAACCGGTAGGCTATTTATAAAATAATAAAATATAAGTGATACGTAAAACAGTACAAGTGTTTCTTCATTTAAAAATATGAAACAAAATTTAATTTGTGTATTGTTAGCATCTGATAGTAAAATGCCATATATAGTTTTACAAAAACAGTTCATAGATCGGAAATTATTTTTTGAATTTTATGGTATTTTTTTCAAATGGTGTCCAATAATATATTTTTAAATGTTTATAAGACCAGCCGAATTTTTCTGCACGCACGTGTATTAACTACACCCACTGACGCAGCACAAAATACAAGCTCACTGTATTCAAAGCATTAATTTGCTTAATCTGCACTTTAAACTAAAGCAGTAAAGTCGGATATCCTCTGGCAAGTGGTATAACTCCTAAAATCTTGATTTTAAAGGCATTAATTAGAGATTTAGTACACATCTCTATATCTCGGCTACCTGAGACAGGAGTGTTTGTCTTTCTTTTGTTGGGTATCTTAATGGACAATGGTAAGTGTCGACAGGTCGCTTTGACTTTCAGGAAGGTTCCCACAGTTAGATGTTATTCATATTTTCCATCAGCGGTTCAAATTTTAAAAGTAATTATTACACACACAGTCCTTGTGTCTAACGATCTTATTTGGTATTTTCCATCGTCGGTGCTTGGCAATACTTCCAAATATTCAAATTTTTAAATGAACAAACCCTTAAAATTTTTAACGGAGCTCTTATAATTTATTATTGTATAAAAATAAGATTTCGCTTTCCTCAGTATCATCAGAGCTAAAACTTAAACTAGTAACTTAGTTGCTTAAGTTTCTAAGTTAGGTCCTGGTTTAACTTTAACTTAATTTTAGTCACTTGGTAGTTTAAGTTTTAGCCCTAATTATGTTTTCCTAATGGTATTCTATCTTACAATTTTTACTGGTTTCAAAATCAACAAAATCTGTTTAGTTACTCTTGCAATTTTTTAAAACTCGTGACAAAACAATAAGTATCCTATAGTTAAACAAGTTGCTTGTATATTCAAGATAGTAGATAGACACTGGGATCTTAAATATTGTTGCTTCGAGTTCCTTTGCAGAATAGACCATCTGCCTTCCTTTCAGGCAGTTTGTAAAAGGCGAGCATAGGCTTACCGTCACTAACGCCGTGACATCTGACTAGGTGGGAGAGTTTCGCAACGACTCGCCCGGATTGGTACCACCGCCTTACCTATTCCAGCCGCTATAACGTGATGACGTGTTCCGGTTCGGAGGGTAAGGTAGCCAGTAAACTTACTTTTGCTCGAGGCCTAACATCCAGACCTCAGGTTGGCAATGCAGCATTACCATCTTTGGTGTTTTTAGGCGGCGTGAATTTCTTAACATCAGAAAATCCGTTTGCTTGTTTGCCTTCCTATAGCATAAAAAATAATACAAATTAGAAGACAAAAGCAAGGACTAATATGCGGGCGCAGGAAAAGGTAATATATACAATAGTATATAACGGCACATCATTGGTCTCTACCAAGGAGAACTCTACCTAGAAAATATCGTATAGATTTATACATTTCACTAGTGGCCGATATCTACATATTACTTGCTTAAACTTTGAAAAGAAACAAAGAAAAATAAAAAAAAACAGTAGCAGACGTGGGACTGCCGACAGAAGTGAAAACGGAACTATTAAGTTGAGAGTAATTAAAACTATATGCAAAATTATATGAAATTTTTTATGTTTTATTTATTAGTTACATATGATGGGTTAAACAAATCATGAACAAAATATAAATACAAAGTGGTTGAAAAAATAAGTAATATACAATTATCTTGTCAGTCACAAATAGTCGATGTATTAGTGTATATGTGTACACAGGCTACTGCGCGTGCTAGCCTGGCTCTCCATAGCTATAGATATACTATTATTATTAGCATGTCGGTGACGCGAACCGAGGATTTTACCCTCTACCAAAACGCTCAACGCGCCTAAAGAAGTTTTCACTTCAAAAAATATTTGCGGAATATGAGTGTTACAAAGATGTTGCAAAATTATTTAGGCGTTTGTGCAAAGATTTTAATAGTTATTAATTAAATTAGTTACTCTAATTATTTACTTACTAATTAAACACTGTTTATTGTATTGGTTACATGATTATTTATTAATACAAAAATTTTTTAGAATATAAATTAATTTATCCCTATCTACCGTAAACTACCACGTTAATCTTGAATCTCGATATCATGCGAATAGGAAATTAGAATCGTATATGTCATTTAAGGTACTTTGGAACATAGCACTAGCGGATTATTAACATTCAGTTAAAAATAAAATTTGACGAATCCGTTAAAACATTATTTGCTTACTATTAAGTAAATGTTAATAACCCATCAGAATGGTTATTAACATTTAGTTCAAGAGTACCTAAACTGACTCGATTCCAATTTCCAATATTGTATGAATCGAGGTTCAAGAGTAACCCTAAAGGGCGATAATTTTCGTGCGTTCTACTTCTTTTTCTTTAAATATGGTGTCTATTGCTTTGGGATCAGTAATTTTGCCAAAATCGTGGGGATTAATAATAATAAATAAATAAATATCCCAGGACAAATTACACAAATTGACTCTAACCCCAAAGTAAGCAAACTATATTGTATGCTTGTGAACTGGGTCAATGAATGTAATACATATAAATACTAAAATGGATACCAGAATAAATTTAATAAACACCCAAACCCGGAAATAAAAATCTAAATGTCGGAAATAGAACCTGAGCCTTGACCATCGACGTGATTGATGAGTTTTAATAAATCTAAATCAACTGATAAATACAAATAAACTAGGTAGCTGTTAAAAATTTGTAATTCTTTTCCGACACTAATTGACAAGAACACTGCAATTACCTATAAGGAAAATGGTTTCTCGGTGAACAATGGATAATGGCGTTACAAAAAAATCGGTCTAAAGTAATTCTTGTGTTTTATTTAAGCTATTGGAAGGCAAACAAGCAGTTGGATTTGCTGATGGTAAGAAATTCACGCCGCCTAGAGACCAAAGGTGGTAATGGTGCGTTGCCAACCTGAGGCTGGGATGTTAGGCCTCGAGAAAAAGTAAGTTTACCGGCTACCTTACCCTCCGAACCGGAACACGTCATGACGTTATGGCGGCAGGAATAGGTAAGGCGGTGGTACCAATCCTGATGAGTCGCTTCGAAACTCTACCACCTAGTCGATGAAGTCGGTTTTTTGCAAGATTAAAATTATATTGACGGTATTCCCAAACGAAAACGATTCCTTCAAGGGACCTTCTAAAACGGAGGCGGTGATAACTTTCCATCATGTGACCCACTTGGTCGTCTACTATAAATAATATACCTATATATTTTTATTTTTTGACATACCTATGTATTTTTTTGTTAGGTTAGAGGAGCAGATATAATAATTTAAAAAAATATATCAACTTGAAGGTGCATTGTTACTCTGGGGTTGCTCATCTTCGTAAGTAAACAATTTTATCACCTAGCTACCTTATCTTCCAATCGGGATCCCGAGCACTAGCACTAGCAGGTAGGAAATGAGTAGTGATGTCAATTCAAATGGGTCATCGTAGGAATCTATCGCCGATTCTAATTTGCTCTAATTTTCAGGAGGTAAATTTCAAGATATAATCCAAGTACCTACTTCCCTCTTCCGTATGACATACACTACAGGGTTTTTTTTTATTTTTCACAAAATCATTGTATCTGTGGTCCAGCAGCCAGGCCAGGACTTGACTTCTTTGATCCCCGGGTCGGGTAAATAGAAAATGTGTATTTTTAATTTTCTTATAAAAATAACGTGGTCCGGAATTATATATCGCACCCTCAGTAATATAAGGGCACTATCCAAAAAAACTACTTTTTGGGAAATCGTGTTTTAAGATACAGTATTTTTTCCGATAATATCATGTGTTAAAATAAATATAATTACCGGGTTATTCTTATGTTTATTCTCTTTCTGCTAGCACTAACCAGTAGCGAATCATTTTGTGCCTTTATCATTCAAAATCCCAGTCCTGTATGGGATTTTAAATGTGAAAATTTTGACTTGGGCCCTTATATTACTGAAGGTGCGATATGTACCCGGTTAGCAATAGGCTTGCGACCTATCTCATTGTGGGACAGTGTCTTCGGCTAGTCGTGGGTGGATAGCTTAAGTGGTTAGAGCATATAATAGGCATGTGGGCGAGAGTGAAATATACTTTTCTTAATTTGTTAAAATAAGAAACTAGACATTTATGCAAGCATTGTATTTTAAAATAATAATAAAACATGTTAAAATAATAATAAAACAATGATATAAAAAATAATAAAAATGATAATAAATCGATTGAATATATTATAGTTAGGTAATTAAAGATAGCTTTGTTTCTGGCAGTCATAGAACCCTTAAAAACCAATACTATCCGATTAAGGATTTTTAGTAGGGTCCTGTAACTTAAGATCAATATAGCAAGTTCGTCGAATAGTAATTCTTGCAACTCTTAAAAGAGCATGCACTCCTAAAACTCTACTACATCAGTGAATACCAGTTAATCTTTCCTTTTATCGTCAGTGCTCTCCATTATCTTGTTTTAGTGTGATTGGTAGTCAGCAATGACCTTCAGTAATTTTAACACATTGTGTTTGTACGAGAAAAGCTTAGCAATTTTTAAATAATTCTTGCCATCCATCTTTTTTTGCTTTTTAATTTTTATATAACACTTAAATATGTTTGATTTTTCAAATTTTGATCAATCACAACAAGGACACTGCAGCACTTAGCAGAGCATCAGGACAATGATGTTTCTATCCTTATCCCTTGGTCCATCTATTAAAATTATAATTAAATTATCCCATTGCTTTAAACGCTTGTGCCGCGAGCAATAAAAAAAAAACAATAAAAAAGTAAAAAGTCAAAACGGAAAGCTTCGGCGCCACTGACACTTCGCTTTTGTAGTTCAGCCACGCCTACGGCGCCGACCGGTAATGCTTAGAGGTTATCTGGTTTTGAATAAAATATAGTTGAATGATCCAATAACATATTTATATATTTCTTTAAATAAAAGTCAATCACACATAATAAATTATATAAAAAAGAATCATGTAACTATGTTTTAGTTTGGTTTCTCCTTAATCGATGATTTCTTCGCCAAAACTCCAAGTGGTTATATGAGAATGGAGAAAACTAACGTTATATTAGTAGAACAAAAAGTATATTCACGCCTAATGGTAGGTAGAGCCACAACCAGGGCACCCACGACTAGCCGAAGACACTAAGCCCCACAATGTGATAGGTAGATAACCAGGCCCATATCCAATCTCAAGCAACTTTATTTTTATTAGAAAATTGAAGATACACATTTTTTTTGCCCGACCCGGGGATTGAACCTGCGACGTTAAGAAGTCAAGTCCGAAGCCGGCGATTATACACATTATATAGTATTAAGTATATTATAATTTATTAGTAGGACTAGGTTTGGTGGTGGTAGGACTAGTCTAGTACTTATCGCATAAGACTGAAGACCCTACTAGAGACATCAATTATTGTCTTTTAATCAGTTATTTTCGATACAAAATCGTGAAATAATAAAAGATCAAATGATAATTAATATCTCTGAGTACGGCGTAATACTTAATAAAACATTCAAAAAACATTTCTTTCGCAGTTAGCTAAACAGCAAAGTCATTAGTTTCCAAAATCAGCCGTATCTATAAAAAAATATGGCCGCTGCCACCAATTAGCTTGGCCCTCTGGAATACGTAAAACATCTAATGACTGTAATTATAAGCGATTTTATTAAAAATAAAAAGTTATAGGTATGGTCAAAGCACGCGCCGTGGCCGCAGGGATTAAATGAATTAGAGGGCGCCACTGGTTTACATTTTGGCGGGAAACATTTTATGTTGCTAATATTTTTTTAACTCTCCTTTTTTCTCTTTCGCCTCTGTGATCTAGCGGTCCAGCGTCGAACTTGACTTCTCGAGGTTCCGGGTTCGGGTTCGGGGTCTTGGGTCGGGCAACAAAAAATAGAAAATGTGTAAGTACTTAATTCATTTTCTATTAAAAATTCATAACGTTGTCTGGGATTGGATATGCGCACGATTGGCGATTGGCTTGCCACTTGTCACATTGTGGAACCTCGTGTCTTCGGCTAGTCGTGGGGTTTTGGTTGTGCTTCTGCAAAACTCTTCAGGGATATTGGCTTGAAGATACTTTGCTTTTTTAATCCTGGGCAACGTTATTTTAAATATAAAATTGATATTTTTTGTTGTCCGAACCAAGGACCGAACCCAGGACCTCAAGAAGTCAAGTCCGACGCCGGGCCGCTAGATCACAAAGGCGGTACGTGATATATTTTGCTAATTCTATAGACAAAGGTTCATATGAAAAGAAAATCGGGTAACCAAGTTTTAAATAAAAATGGACTAAGTAAAACTAAGCTTTAAATTTCAAGCAATAATGTTTCCATTTAGATGTAAATTAGAAAAAAATATACACTTGAATGCTGTTATGCAATACTGTGTCAATCCACAAAAAATCAAATTTGTGACAACGTATTCTGATAAAGATTCATAATATATCAAATTAAAGCAAAGAGTTTTAGATAGTAGACAAATAGCCATCGATTTAATTTCTTATGGGTTGACACACTATTATTTATCATTTAAATTTCAAAGTAGATGGTCTACTTACCATTCAAAGTCTACCCTAGAATTAATAAAGGAACTCAAGGCGGATTTAGTCATGTTCTCAGACTTTTGTAAGAAAGTAGTTTACTTTCTTACAAAAATATATCCTCACTATATTACACTCCATATCCTCTTACTACCTTCCACCATTGTGACCACATTTGTATTGTGTGGTATCGATTTCCCTTAAAAAATTCAAATCTATCAAAAGGTAAAAAAGGAGTTTACCAAAAAAAATTTTCTTCAGCAGCCCGGTCATATCAGTGGCACTTTTTCTTTATTCCCATGTCTATTTAAAATAATAACGGTTAAATGACTACGTATTAAGGTTAAAATAGGAATCGGAATAAAAGTAGCCTGTGCCAATTGTCACTATCAAGCATTCTATATCCATAAGCAAAAAAAAACATAATTTGCTTGGTTGCGAATTGAAAACACAACAAACACACCTTCGCATTCATAATATTAGTAGGTACCTACATTGACATAATATTTATGTACTATTGTAGTATGTATTGTTGACTGACGCCCTTATCAGAAGTATTATTTAGGGTTAAATAATTTTGTGTAATTTCTTCAGAGATATTATGTTATACTTTTCAAAGTAAAACTACTAAACCCAATTTTTATAGGGTTTCCAATATTTTAAACATTGTTACAACTTACTGTTCCAACTCTTTTACAAAAATAGCTCCTATACAAAAATTTTATAAATAGAGTTTATTCAAATCGCAACTACTTTTGTAAAATTGAGTGAGCTATTCCCCCTGTTGGTCAAGGCTCCTTTGTAGAATAGACCATCTGCCTTCCTTGCCAGGCAGCTCGTAAAAGGCGATCAAAGGCTCACCGTCACTAACACTGTGAATTCTAACTAGGTGGTAGAGTTTAGCAGCGACTCGCCCGGGTTGCGACCACCGCCT
>NJDD01002273.1:24502-121138 GCA_002245505.1 Calephelis nemesis | reverse complement strand
TACTTTAACCGGAGACAGATTATTAATATTGGCAGTTAATGACTGATTAAAAAATGACTTAAGTTTATGAATGCGGTTAGGTAGCTACCTGTTACTAATTAGGTAAGTACCTACCTGCTGATCACTGTTAGTTATTTGTTTTATAATAAATAGTGTACCGTCAATAACTAGCAACCAATTATAGGTGTTGTTTACCCCGTGTTGGTCCGGGCTTCTTTGCAGAATAGACCATATGTCTTCCTGCCAAGCAGCTCGTAAAAGGAGAGCATAGGGTTACCTTCACTAGCACCGTGCTTTTGACTAAGTGGTAGAGTTTAGCAGCGACTCGCCCGGATTGCTACCACCGTCTTACCTATTCCTGCAGCCGTAACACCAGTGCTTGCCATTGACATGTTCCGGTCGGAGGATAAGGTAGCCGGTAAACTAACTTTTTGTCGAGGCCTAACATCCCAGCCTCAGGTTGGCAACGCACCATTATCACCTTTGGTCTCGAGGCGACGTGAATTACTTACCATCAGGTAATCTAAAATAGGTAGGTACTAAATGTTAACATGTAATAGATTTGTTTATATTTTGTTGTAAAGATTGATGAAGCTTTAATTATTATTTGAACGTAGTAAAATTGCAAAAACATGCCTAAAATTTCACCATGTCGTCAAGATAGGTAAATGTAATATTTTGCAATAAAATGTTCTTACTAAACTTCATTACTCTTTAAGGGCCTACTCGAAACTATGACCTACCTTTTGAAAAAATACCATCAAAATCTATTCATTATTGGCCGAGTAGGTAATCGTTTAACAAACATACAAAATAACAGAGTCGAATTTATTACCTTTTTTATTTTGGATGTGGTTGAAAAGTGAAATCGGTTGACTTGGTACATAATGTACCTATTAAATAAACTACATAGTGTCTTACATAAAAAATGTGAATACTTAAATGTAATAATTTCTCCAAATAGCTAAAGTGTGATTTTTATTTTAATACAATTATGTTAAAAATCATATTGCATCCCTGGACAAATTACACAAATTGATCTAACCCCAAAGTAAGCAAATTACATGTTTGTCTTATGGATGTTAGACAACGACACTAAAACATAGAAATACTTAAATGCATGCATGCATCCTTCACCCGAGTCCTGAGGTTGGGCGGTAGAGTTAGGGGTTTTTTTTAATGACTAATTTGTTGCTAATCTCGCGATTTTTTGCAACTTCACCGGGCTTCGTACGCTAACCCCTGTAGGGTTCTATAACTGGTATATATTAATGGTATATATCAAGTTGTTAATTTTTAGCCAAATCCAGATTATTTGTCTAAAGATACTACTAGGATGACTAGGTGGTAGAGTTTCGCAGCGACTCGCCCAGATCGGCACCATCGCCTTACCTATTCCTGCCGCCATAACGTCATGACGTGTTCCGGTTCGGAGGGTAAGGTAGCCGGTAAACTTACTTTTGCTTGAGGCCTTACATCCCGGTCTCAGGTTGGCAACGCACCATTACCACCTTTGGTGTCTCTAGGCGGCGTGAATTTCTTACCATCAGGAAATCCGTCTGCTTGCTTGCCTTCCATTATCATAAAAAAAAAAGATATTTATTTACATTTCCCATCTTTCATTGTCGATACTTAGGGTTTCAAAATATTAAAGCCAATTAAATAAATAATTAATGAAGAGGAAATCTGTCTGTATGTAGTTCATAGATAAACGCCTTAACCAAGCATAAAGAAATATAGTAGATGTGTAACTACCTGCTTGCATTTTTAGTCTCAGAAGAAGCGGGCTTTTTCATTCAGCTATAACTTCTTATTTTAACTTTTGTCTTCACACGGAAATCTGATTGTCTCACCTTGTACACATAGGTTTCCGTGTGAAAAGTTAAAAATTTTAAAAAGAGACATGCTAGAACGACTCAATTCCGACTCAACATTCATGAAACGTATTGTCATAGCTGGCGAGACGTGGGTTTACGATAAACAAGCGTGGGTAAACGAGCTTCGGAGTAGCGCCTTCCAACAGAACCGAAACCGAACAAGCTGTCCTAAACTCTTTCTAAAGACACAGTCATGTTGAGTGCTTTTCTTTGACTATCGCAGTGTTGTGCACTCGGAATTATTGCCAGAAGGTCAAACGGTAAAAAAAAATATTTTTTCTGCGTTATTTAGAGCAAATTCGACGACAAAGGCTAGATTTGAACAGAAAATTCTTGGATTTTGTCACACATTGGCACAAGGCCAAGACCAAGCACCCAACAAATATCATGGACAGAAAATGCTTGGATTTTGGCACACAAGGGCACAAGGCCATTGTCAACGAACTTTTAACCAAACAATGTGAAAATATAATCGACCAACCACTATATATGGCTTCAGTCGACTACTTTCTTTTTCCTAAACTCAAGTTACCACTTCATGGCACCCGTTTTCAATCGGTACTGAGAGAGAATTCGCGGTGAAAACTAAACTCAATTCTGGAAACAGCGCTCAAAACATTTTTTTAATGATTGGATTATTCGTTGGCGTAACTTTATCGTTTCTAAAGGAGTACCTATGCTTTGAATGTGTTAAAATAAATTTTGATGAATAACAATCAATTTGCGTATGGTCTTTTCCTAGTACTTTCATGATAGAGTAGTATGTATGATAATGAAAAATTCAAATGAAAAAAAAAATCAACACTATTTTTTATTTAACTTCTTCCTATTTGTCATGCAGTAAAAGCTTAAATATATTAATGCTAATAACTATTTTGTTGAATACTGTAGGTCACCTGTATTTGAACGTAGTAAAATTGCAAATGCCTTGAAAATTCAATTTCAGATGACCAGGGTCCTGATTATGTACCTCAGTTGCCAACTCAAAATGGAAAAGTTTAGGTACCTACATCAAATGACGTCATTTGTGTTTGTTATCTCTATTGTATTTCTGTTGGCCACTAGAGACAGAAAATATAAAACACGTCATTTGACAGCTATTTGATGAACTCTTTTCCATTTTGAGTTGTTCACTGAGTTACATAATTAGCCCCCTGATCACAAAGCATTTTGTGCATTAGGTATCTACACCAAGGGCTATTATTATTGGAACTGGAACACGACAGCGAATTAATATTATATTATATGCTCCAAAGGTTTTTAAAAATAATCACTGGTTTCGTGTTTAAAAATAAAATTGGAGTGTCTGAAATCTGTAAATTAATCATGCTTCAGTGAGCATAGCTTAATTTTAGAACTTGTCGCGTGTTTAGGATAAATTTTCACATTAAAAAATCACCTAAAGATCATAACCTTTCGTCTCTTGCCAATGAACTATGTAGCTATAAGACATAAAACTGTCATTCATTTTATATACTTTTTTGTGACCACGTTTTGATACAAAATACCGATTGCTATCGCTCTGTAGGCACATTGGTCGATCTAGGGAATTCTATGAATTACAAAGTGAGATTGTTTACGCTGATTCAACAGTTGTCGAAAATTCAAATATAAGTAATGGCAAACACACACTGACACTTTCATATAGAGGCCCATCTTACACACGAGATCAACGATAGATTGATTTTAAAGATTGCAATTCCTGTTGGCAGATATGTTATACCTAGTCAAATTGTGACTAAACATGGATCAAAATATCAAAAGCGAATATTCGGATTAGGATTGGTTGTTAACATCGGCCATAAAAGGTTTTTCGAGTGAAAGCTAAGACTTCTTTAGACGGGCGTAGCCACTTTTTAAAATTATTAGCTCCTGTGAAAAACATAAAGGCAAAACTGGTATACAATATATTGCAAAATATTAAATTAGGCACTACGTATTTTAATTTTGTAACGTAAAAAGTAAATGTTTTCAGACCCGTTTTGCTAAAGAGGGAGGCAAAGGTACCTACAACCAGGACCGTGCTTAACCGTGGATGGTTAGCCGGAAGTGCGTGATATTGATAGGTATTAATAGCTCTAGATGATAGTAAAAGTAATTAAAATCTTCCTTAATATTTTAAAACTTAAGGTTACGTATATATAATTAGCTGACCCGGCAGACGTTGTTCTACTATGAAAAAATTGGGGTGAGTCATCCTTATCACTAAGGGGTATGAAAAAGATTCACCCTCATCACTTACCATTTACCCAGTGATCACAGAGTACCTACATTACTAGTAAATCATGATCATCACTAAAACGGAGTCAGCCCCGTAGCACTTGCAATTGCCAGTTGTCACTCTATTAATTCAGTGCTACCAGACTAAATATGTTACCGCGATTGACTGTACACTCTACAAACAAAAATACAGTATTTGAAGAGCACTGTATTTTTCATGCATAATAAAATCAAATGAGAATAATTTTAAAACGCTAAACTTATTTTGCTATAAAAAGTTTTTAATCAGAGTGTCTGATCTTATTAGTAAGTATTAGCTTACATAAATTTCTTCACGCCAAGTAATTGACATGGTGGATAGAAAGTGTCGAGTGCCAAGCGTCGCGATCCTTACAGACTTGCCTGGTTTCCTCTATTTTATGAAGTAAGTTAATTAAAAAACTTAATTTTTAAAACGTCAGTAACAAACGTGGTGTCACCATAACACCAATACCTTCCTAACGAAAGATTAGCTCGTATAATATTGCTCTGATATGTCAAGAATTTTTAAAACGAGTAGTGCTCTAACTATAGGTAAGTTGGTAAATAGCAAATCCTTTTAATAGTTTAGAAGCCTTGAAATAACCGAACATTCTTTTTATATTTCTAATCATGCCGATGAGAGTGGCACCAGCTCCTGTATTTTAGAACAAAAAAAAACTAAGTGTTGAATGGTAGCTAAGTTTCCAAAATTTAAGGGATCACATAAACAGATTACTTATATACTACTTAAATTCTATAATACATAGTGAGTTAAGTAGCACGTAAATATATTTAATAACATTTTAGTTTTGCTTACAATGTTTAAAATATTTTCTATGATGTCTCTAAATTTACTGTTAATTTTTCTGGTGAAGCAATTATTTGGATTATGGATTTATTAAAATGACCAACTTAATGCTAAGTAATAAGTGTTTTTCAAATTCAAATGCAAATGTGTGCTAGTAAAGAGTGTGAGATAGTGTTCTGCCAAATTTAAGTTATCCATCTCGATTATGTTACAAATCTACCCATATCGATCACATCAGATTTTAAACAAGAAAAAAACGAAACGAAATCAGTCCAAATCAATTTGTTTATGAACTGTGATGCCACAGACATGCACACATACACATATGCGACGACAGTAACTAAAAGCAATTTAAATACTTTAAAACAGAGGTTTTTAAATCACTGTTTTTATTTCCAGATGTACTGTATTTTTATCAGAAACACTGTATTTTTATGACAATTATATCTGGTAACACTACATTAATCAGCTGTTTATCTATTTTGATGTTGTTGCTAGTAGGGATGTGACTTGCCTGGGTAAAAATCGATTTTTTTATTAATCGATTTCTATTTTTATAAAATAATCGATTGTCAAATAATCGATTGTTTTACTAAAAAATAATCGATTTTCTAAAAAAATCGATTTTTTTATTTATTTAATATAACGACTAAAAAATTCAAAGCTAAAGCAGTTGCACCCTTGTTTTTTATTACAAAGTAACCACCCCAACCACTTTTTGGTCGTTCAGAGTACATTTTTTACCACAAATCATAAACTGCACTCAATCGCACACTTAGTCAACGGTTATGTATGCAAAATTTATTAAAAACAGAGTTTGAACTTTAAAAAGAAATTTTTATACCACCGTCAGAGTTTTTGAATGTTACCAAAATTTGTTGGCTAGGTACTAGATGGCGTTGCAAGCAATTTTTCTACGTCTTTTATAGAGTTGCTGATAAAATATCGAAAGTACGTTGTATAACAACGAAATAAATAATCTATGTAGTATGTCAAAGATGCGGTTATTAAAAAAATCGAAAATATCATGTGAAATAACAAAATAAAAAATCGATTATTAAAAAATCGATTATTTTTGGTCAATAAATCGATTAATAAAAATCAATTAATTTTGAAAATTTGAAAAAAATAATCGATTTTTTAAATAATCGATTATTTTTTCACATCCCTAGTTGCTAGTTTGGTTTTAGAAGGTGTTATTTAAAGTAGGTAATAACTTCCTTAATTGTTTTTTAAAACAAAATAAACCAAAAAAATGACACGTAACATTCTAAGACTGGGTGCTCTAGATGCTAAAAAGACCGCCTTCTTGCTATGTGATATTCAAGAAACTTTTAGACCTCACGTTAAACATTTTGGAGAAGTTGTAAAAGTTGCAAATAAAATGGTAAGTAGGTATGATATTATTGAATATCATTATATAGTATTACGTAATAGGCTGTATAAAAACCGGCTTAACCTAGCTACGTAATTTAACGACTATGTAGTCCATTGATTTTTTATTTAATTTTTGTAGAACTACTTTTATTTCTTTAGAAATCTTAGTAGTTACTTTATGATTTAAAACATTGCTAACAAACAGCTATGACTTAAGTCAGACTAATTGCGGCGCCTTGGGTTTAAGTTCAAAGTGTACTTAGTGTTTACTGTAGGTAGGTATAGTCTATGAAGGTGTGTTCACTAAAAAATATTCGATGTTTCACATCAGCCAGTCCTCCCGCGCCGGCTCAATTTTGTGTCATGCTGATATTTTATGTCCTCTTACGGCAGTTACCTACTTACTTACCTACTCCCAACTATTTTGTTAGGTACTATGTCACAAATGGATAAATATTTTCAAATCATAGCAAATAGTCTCCCACAAATTTTATCAACATTTTACTAGTAATTAAGTTAGATTTATAATAATAAGCCTCTTATCCTGAACTGCTTTGTTTTGTATTATGGTTGTCTCTTAAGTGATAAAATATCTGATTTCAGTGTGCCTCTTGGCAAAGGCCTCCTCTAACAATTTCCATTGTATTCTGTCTCTTGCAACCTTTGTCCATTTTGGGCATGCCTTCAGTTTTAGTTCATCTTCCCATCTTTTGCTTTGTCTTCCTCTGTTTCTTCTCCCATCTCTCGGGTACCAGTTTGTTATAATGTTGCTTCACTTCTCTTGTGTACCGCGCAGCATGTACACAGTCCTCATGTCTCAATTTCATAAATACTTTTCGAAATATAGCAAATTTTCCCACATTTTTATCAACATCTTACTAGTTATTGAGTTATACTTAATAATGCATGAAATCATCATTGATGAGGTCTTCAACAGAAGTAAATGCACTATTAAGTACTCATATAACTCAAAAACAACTACCTCCTCCACCTCGACTAGACCAACTAAAAACCATGATCACTATCTTTTTAAAAAAGAATCATTATAATTGTTTTACTATTGGCCAACTAATAAGGTAACAAACATATAAAAAAAATGTAATTAATTTGAGAACCTCCTTTTTTTCAAATCAGTAAAAAAGGACATTGTAACATTGGATATTTAGATTTATAAAAAGAAAGACTAAATATCGACAGTTAAAATGTGAAGCCTTGGGTAATTTTTAGCCATGAATAAAATTCCCAAACATAAAAATAATGTTAGGAAAAAATTAGAACAGCATTGTCTAAAAGATTTATTTTAAGAACAATAAAAATGTATTTAGGTACTATATTTGTTTGAAAGACAAATAAATAAAAAAAATAGGAATGTACATTGCTTTAAGATACTAAAATTGTTAATGTTACTTATAATTAATTGTTAACTGAATAATGAATGTATATCATTACATAACTTTACCACTTACATACTTGTAAAATGGCTAACCATTAGGAAAATAATTTACCTGAATAAATTTTGCAACAAAAAGTACGCACAACATTGATTAAATTCATTCATTTAAAAATATTAATGGATTATATTTTAATAACAATTTGTTTTTTTTAGCAAAAAAGTATATTTGCAGAATTTTTTTTTGCAGCAGAAATACGCAAATATTGAAAGAAATCAGCAAATCCTTTTTTATGCCTGAAAGGAAAACAAACTGACAGATTTTTCGGATACAAGAAATATGTGTAATAATTTACAGACACAAAAGGCTCTAATGGTCCATAGTTATTCTAGCTTGAAATGTTCACCCTCTTGTGTTATTATAAAGTAATTTACTATTTTTAATTATTAAATATTTTTAATTATTAAATATTTTCAGTTAGAAGCAGCAAAGCATTTTCAAATCCCGGTATATGTCTCTGAACAGTATCCAAAAGGTCTTGGTCACACTACCAAAGATGTAAATGTGAATGATGCCACTCTTGTGTATGAAAAAACAAAATTTTCCATGTTCACTCCGGAACTGCAAGATCGTTTGAAGAAAGATGTTCCAGAATTAAGTTCTGTTGTTTTATTTGGGATTGAGGTAACAATTTGTTTCTATTTGTTATAAATAAATTATTTTATAGTTTTAAAAGATAATGTGTTTGTAAGATATAGTATATATAAATATATACAATAATTATAGTACAGATATAACTAATTTAGAAGATATAGTAAGAATCAATATTTAGAATAGAATAGATTTGATAATGGATAGAATTGTCACAAATTAAATGATATTTTATTAAAGAATCTCAGGTAAGATTGAATCTGTTTTATCAAAATTTGTCAAGTGAAAGTAACAATATCTTTAATTAATGAGTGAAGATTATATGAAACGCGGACTCAGTCAATCACTGGCATTCTATAGTATAAACTAGTTTTTTTTGTTAAAACTCAAAGCCTGCCAATCTGCCAATGCAATAACACCTGCTAAAATATAGTTGCTCATAAATTTCAGGCACATGTATGTATCGAGCAAACTGTAATAGACCTTCTAAATGAGGATATTGTGGTTCACGTTCTGGCTGATGGAGTGTCTTCTAGATCACTTATGGACAGAGGCCTAGCGCTGCAGGTCAGTTAATATTACCTAGATTATTACATTTTATAATGATAATGAGATGACACCTGCGAGATTTATATCTTCATCATCATCATCAGCCGGAAGACTTCTACTGCTGGACATAGGCCTCCCCCAAAGAGCACCACAAGTCACGGTCACCAGCCGCTTGTATCGAGCGACTCCCCTTGACTAAGACCAGGTCATCAGTCCACCGGGTGCAAGGTCGTCCAACACTACACAGGGCAGCACAGAGGCTACTTTTATGCCAGGATTCCCACCATTCACATTTCCCTATTTTCATATTCATATTCATTCTATTTTTATTTTGATTAGGCATAGAATTTTCTAATTAAATCTAAGCTATATTTCATATAAACCGCTAAACTAGCACCAGAGATATATGTAACCAAAGGGACGTAAATAATTAATATAAACTTGCATGTATATTGTTAATTATTTCATTTCAGCGAATGCAGACATTAGGCAGTTTTATAACAACATCAGAAAATATTCTATTTAAACTCTTGAAGGATAAAAACCATCCTGCTTTTAAACCCGTGTCCAAACTAGTTAAAGAACCTACCACGGAAATATTCGCGAAGTTGTGATATTAGGCGATATGTTTATCTGAATAAAAAAAAAGTATTTTAAAAAATATATATCTGAATAATTTAAATTTTGTTTCTTCTTTGTTTCGTTTACACCTTATTACAATTCAGCTGAATTAAACGAATTCAAAAAGGAAGAGGTTATTGATTCGACTTTAACGATATATTTCTTTTTGTATCTTTGTTACGCGACATGTAACAAAGTTAAACAAAGATACAAAAACAGTGAGATCCGAAGAAGATTCAAAAATATTTTAATGGAAACCAAGTGCCAAGGATGGAACTTGAAACCTTGATTATGCAAAGTGAAGGCGTAGAAAATAGACACGTTTCTATATTAAACCGACCGCAACATAAACAGTCCATGTTGCGGTCGCGTTGTGATTAGTTGCAATATGGACTGCTTCTATTAGTAGCAACATTGATACAGACGAGGAAATACTACTCCTGAGCAAGCAAGCGAAGGCGTAGAAGCGGTTCAATTTTTAACCCGATAGCCTACCCTACAAATCCGGATAATAATGATATGGCCAGTGCTTTTTAAAATATTAATAACCGCCATCATAACCTGCCTGCATGTTGTTTGTATATCTATCTGATGCTGTAAACAGTGCATTTAAAAAATGTCATTTTTTCTAGCTTTTCAAGATATTCCAGACCTTTTTGAGGACATTGGAACGCAACTAAGTAAAAGACTGTCGACGAATATTGAATATGTTGGGTGCGTTGCCAATCTAAAGTTGTAAGCATATGAGTAGACCTAGAGTAAGTTTACCTTCTACCCTATCCTCGTAGTACCAGATATAAAACTGGTGGATTGAAAACGCTTTAGAAGACTACCACTAATAATACTATCAGACTATTTACCACTGCCGAATCATATCCAGAACATTTTTATTTAAATTTTTATGTCCTTTCTAGCGCTTCCAGAACATTGGCTGTTTCGTCGGCACCTCCGAGAATGTTTTATTTAAGCTCCTGAGAGACAAGAATAACCCTGTCTTCAAGCAAATATCAAAACTCAATATGACACCTACATCTGATCAATTCGGAACACCCGTAGAAAAAGAAATGTAGCATTCAAAAAATCTGTCAGTAAATAGAATTTAACTATTTAGATGTTCTGGTAATCATAGTCAACATTTGGTGGTGGTTGCGTTCCGGTTTAGTTTGACAAGCCAGTAAACTTCCACAAGTGACTTACTACCTTGTAGTTGGCAACGAGAAGCTTACACCTAAGGCTGGCCATAGACGGACTACTAAGACCAATGACTCTAAATCAGTCGTGCTGCAGTTGTAGATTGCAACCCGAATCTTTAAGCAGTCCTTTGCGCGTGTTGTGAAGTTGTTTCTGACCGCAGCATGGACTGTTATTAGTTGCAACATGGATGCAGACGAGGAAACACTAATTGTGCTATTATTACGCAAGCGAAAACAAAAATGCTATAGAATAGACTAGCTGACCCAGCAAACTTCGTATCGCTTGACATTAATGCTTAGACAGTAGCGCAGTCTGTCGGTTCCGATGTGAAACATTCTAAAATCAACAACTACTTATTATTAAAAAATTAATTAAAAAAACATTTTCCAGTGGACCAAATTGTGAATCTAAACCATTCTCGAATTCCCTAGAACACATACAAAAAGTTTCATCGACATCGGTCCAGTCGTCTAGAAGGAGTTCAGTGACACACACTCACAGAAGAATTATATATAATATAAAGATATACACAACATATTTCAAACTAGAGGGAAAAAATCATTATTTCATTTTGGTCTAGATTGTAATTTGTATCCTCAGCTCAGATAATTTTTTTGCTACTTTGTGGTGTCATTAGTGGTGAATGTATTGCGCACTTGCTAAAATAATTTTAAAGTTTTCGCTAATAGTTTACTGCTGTGAAATTAGTTTTTGACATTGGCGTTAGCATCTGACATTAGCAAAGTTTAAATCAGCATATCATTAAACGAATTAGCAAAATCGGGCTTACGGGTCGTTATTCATGTCTTGAGTAAAAGAGTGGCCTCCTTACTCAAGCTCATTAAGTAAGTGGGATTTGGTGGCAACGAGGAAATACACAATAGACTAATTTCTCCATAAATACTTCACTCGTGCACTTCAACTAAACAAAATTGTACAAAATGATACCAACATGACATGTCCAAAATGTTCCACCCCTTTCCTTTAGCAACATAAAGGAAACATGGAAAAAATCCAGCATTGTTATCGATTGCCGTATTGATAAAAAAATTACGACCTCATATAGGAGAGAGGAAGTGGCGCGCACTTGTGAGGCCGCTTCAAAAGGTTTAGGTATTGCGCGGCAGGTCGAGCAGTTATTTACTGTCGGCTAAAATCGACCGCACGCGGACTGCGAAAGTAAAGACATATTTGTATTGAAATAGCACATATCTCAACAGCGACTGCATGGTGCGATTGGCACTGATTGATGTAGCAGTTCGTCTAGGGCAGCCCTAGTATAAGCCACGTAAAACTTGCCACCAGAAAATCCATCTGCTTGTTTTATATAAAACTATATTTTATATGAATTAAACAACACGTGATATAGTATAATTATAATTAATATTATAGGAAATAAACTCTTCTATTTAAATAACTTTCATTTCAACAGTGACCACTTCAGCTGCTCCCTCGCTGATTGTAAGACCTGAAAAGAGACATGTGTATCATCAATCTCCCAATAGTTCGAGTAAAAGCACTGACTTACGGGTACATTTTTCCTCAACTTACAGTTCTGGACAGATAATGCTGATTGAAGTAGCAGACAACCGATGAAAACCGTCACGAAAAAGGATAGACAATTTAGTTAACGTTTATTTATTTACACAACGACAACTAAAATAATAAATTAAAATAGTAACAAACTGAAGCACATACTGCGAGCCCACACTTCAGTTTTCCAGCTTATCCAGAAACAGAATTAAATGTGAAGCTGAAAGCAATAGAATAATATACTCCTGGCGGAGCTGAGGGCAGTGGGCACTGATAATTAACTCTAGACTGAAGATATTAAAAAAAATAATTGGGTTAAAAGTTAAAAAAAACTTCTGGAGCTAAAATATTTACCTAGTTTGAGAACTTTACCTGTTTTGGTTTGAAAATTGTTGCATTTTTCTTGTGATGAAATACATTACAGGAAAAGTCATCAATTTTGACCAATTGTAGAATAAGCCTTATAATATAATATAATTACGATAAATATTCTTAAACAAACAATACAAATTGTATCTAACCCCAAAGTAAGCAAACAACATGTTTCAATTGTAATGGGTGTTTAGTCAACAATACTAATACTTAGACATACTTAAATGTATACCAGAAATTTACATACGTAAATGATTTACAATGTTAAAATTGATCGAGTTTTTATTTTTGAAATGATTGTCTTTTCAATTGATGATAAATGTGCTCAAAATTGGGCGATAACTTCGATGGAGAGGATTTTATGTATATGCATATCACTTATATGCCATTTCGGGGACGTTAAGTTTATATCCCGAACCATGTTGTTTTAAAATTGTTACAGTCCGTATAAAAAGAGAAGAAATAAATAACATCGGAACTAACTTTTTTTTATATCTGGCAACACACTGTGAACATGTTACAATCTCCTCTAGGAGTGTATTAGTATTGTATAAACATTTGTTATAAATTTCCATGGTGAAATTTGCCAAGATCTTGAAAACATTGCAGGACTTTATTACGTTTGATGCAAATATCGCCCAGTTTTACATACTTAACCCAAAGATATATCAACAAAATGACCAAGGACCAACTCTAACTATTTGGACTATGACTGCAGAAGTTATTTACATAGTTTTCAAAAGGTGTTACTACAAAATTTGTGATTAACATTAAACCATTCTTCGTCTTAGAGTAATATACTCCTAGCGGAACTTTTTGTAGTTTGGTGTTGTCATGTTAAAGACGGTGGCGCCCTCATTTTTTATCTACCCTTTAAATGAGAGTATGTAGGTACTTAGTGATAAATTTCACACATTTAAATGTTTTATCTCTGGTTTTTAAAGCCACTGCACTAAGATTGCATACATCTAAAATAAGTTTATCCAATGCGCGCTAAAAACGGCACCAATGTGAGTTTAGTAAAAAAGGTAATCTTCTAAACTGGGTATCTGGACGGAATAAACTGCTTTGTCACAAAAACTAAACGTTTGTTTAACTAAACACTGTCTATTAACATCCAACCAATAATAGTTTGCTACACGTGTATGACGTGGCAGCATGTTATTGGTTAAGAATCCAATTTTAGACATGGGTCCAATAAGTTTTTATTTTTTTGTGGTAAGACGGATAATATGTATATTAGGTATCCCGTATTTTTTTAAATACAAATAAGGGGACAGATTTCTGGATTAATGATATAAGTATGCATGCAAGAATGGTGCCGTTCGCACTCTATATTCTTTGCCTACCCCAAAAGGAACGATAAAGGAAGGAATGGTAAAGGAGTTTCTTTAGAAATGAAACATCCTGTTTTTTTTATGATATTGGAAGGCAAACAAGCAGACGGATTTCCTGATGTTAAGAAATTCACGCCGCCTAGAGACACCAAAGGTGGTAATGGTGCGTTGCCAACCTGAGGCCGGGATGTTAGGCTTCGAGCAAAAGTAAGTTTACCGGCTACCTTACACTTCAAACCGGTACACGTCATGGCATTATGGTGGCAGAAATAGGTAAGGCGGTGGTACCAAACCGGGCGAGTCGCTGCAAAACTCTACCACCTAGTCAGATGTCACGGTGTTAGTGACGGTGAGCCTATGCTCGCCTTTTACAAGCTGCCTGGCAAGGAAGGCAGATGGTCTATTCTACAAAGAAGCCCAAACCAACACGGGAAAAAAAAAGTAATAGCGTTATAAAAATAACACATACACAGCATTTTATAAACATTTTGTAGAATATAGCACGCGATCGAAGCCGCGGTTGAAAGACTGGCTAATCGTGGATGTTCTGGTTGTACCTCTACCTACTACTTCGGGGATACAGGCGTGAACATACATATTAGTAGACTCTACACGAATAGAGCTTACCATGCAAATTATCATTTGCTTGTAATTTGGGTGTTCATATAAATATACATACTACGTTAAAAATTATAATAAACACCCAGACCAACAAGTATAAATCTCTATGTTTATCTTAGAAATCTATATATTAATAATTGATGCCGTAACTTTGGACCCTTTTTTACGAAAATTGCGCGGACACAGGAGCATAAAATTTGACACACTTATAGTTTACGTGTAGAAGAAATGCAGATCGCTAATATTTTTCAATAATAATGGTTATAAAGTACATTAAATCAATAAATAAAACATTACCCACACTACCATGCATTTGACACACACGATAAAAGATCACAGATGGCGCGCCATACAGTTTGGAAACAAAGTAGTTGGTCTTGAAAAATAAAGATGGCGTTCTTATCAACAAGATATTAAAATTTATTATGGTCGAATTTCGACCAATGGGCGACCACTAGTACTAAGCGTCAAAGGCGTTTACGCCAAGCAATCGATCTAAGAGACAAATACCAATATGACCAAAGGGACAAGTAATTTATCAGGTAGATGAACTACTAACCTAAACAGATAAAATTATACTCCTTTGCATAGGACATGCTTACAAATATATAACGCCTGGACCAATACTTTGTACAATGCATTGTTTCACGTCAGCAGGTTGTGACAACCCCATCATAAATTAGTATATTGTTGGATTATTCAATTAATCTCGTTATTAGTCTTGGTATATTCCTGCAGGTCTCGGTGCAGTAGGCAGCACAAACATTTTTCTGCCGCAAAATATCTGCCGTGGTCCGTTTTAGTGAGTACACTTATACATACACACACATGCGAACATTTCATTCTTAAGTTGCCAACACCGTTTTCATCATCGGACATGATACCGTCTGGTTGTTTCTCTTCTTATATTGTAAAAAAATTGTGACTATAGTCGTATGTATAATCACCATATACTATGGGTACATTTTACCTGCACTGAACATTACGATCTGTGTAAATCTATCAGTATCGGATTACTCTAATAAATTGGCATCTACTACACTCTATTTTTTTAACAAACGTGTACTCAAAAATTGTTCTGAATTACTATTGGTCCACGTCATCAACATAAAGTTAATTTAAACAAATCAGAATGCTTTGTGCTCATTGTCAAATTATAAAGACGCGTTCTGATTGGTTGAAATAAACTTGGTACTCGTTTCTTAAAATAAACAGACTAATAGAGTAGGTACTCATATTAGTTTCCTCAGATGTGAAAAAGGCAGCACGAGTTATGATAGCGCATATTGATTTTCCTATTGAAGGTAATTTTAAATGTATTACGTATCATTCAAATAAACTAATAAACAAATTAATAAAGTATATAAAAAATATAGGTCATTGAATTTTTTTACATATTTTTTAAGTAAGCATACTTGAAAAAATAAAAGTTAGTGATACAAATACATATTTTCTAATTAATGTTGATCGGAACTTTAATAGAATATGTGCGTTTTAGTTTCAACCGATCACGGGCGTTGAATATTACGCAATATGCAACCCACCAATTAGGTTCTAAGGTCTATGCCACACTAGCGCTATCCATTTTGCGACTTCTTTCTTATATAAGGTTCACCTTTTAATTAAAGGTAGCAAATAAATATAAATAAGCAATTAAAAAAATCCAATCAAAATACATGCAAAGGTTAAATAAAAAATAAACAAGCAAAATAAAATATATATTAAAAGATATACTTAAATAAAACTTCAGCAACTAATTAATAAGCGAAGCTTGGGGCCTTGGTTGCGAATGTTAATAGTTATTATTAACTATGTTGTATAAGACCTGAAATGCGAAGGCAACATTATTATTGGTTAAAGGTGTAACGATGATCTATGAGGTTTAGGTTTGATTCCCGTCTTGTGTGGTGGACATAGTTGTATGAATGTGATTTTTTTAGAGTTTGGAGGTAGATCAATTAGTGTATATTGTCTAGATACAAGAAGGGTTTAGGAAAAGAAAAGAAAAATTATGAATTATATAGCCTACGTCGTTTCTTTAAAGACAGTCAGTAGGGTTACTCATAAATCTTGATTTCATGCAAATCGGAAATAATCGGAAATGTCATTTTAGGTATTGAAAAATTCAACAAACCCGATACAATTATTTATGGTTTAATATTAACTAATTGAATATATATAATGTTATAAAGTACTAGAGCTCTTTTTAGGAGTACTTAAAATTAAATACCCGATTTTAATTTATAATTACCACGAAATCGAGATTCGAGAGTTATCCTACAGGCTCTGTTAATGTAAAACTTAAAAAAGTTAAGTTTAAATGAAAAACTTCTTTGGGGGTAAATTGCTTTTTTATCATTAAAAAAGGCCTAACTTTAGATATTACATTTATATTAAACTCCCTGAAGTAAAGTGAATATCCTGCAATATTTTTTTGTATCTAAAAATTAAATAAAAATATGGCCGAAGAGGTAGGCAAAAGGACACAACTCTACCACCACGGCTAGCCAAAGACACTAAGATGGGATAGGTGGCAAGCCTATCGCCAAACAGGCACATATCCAATTTCGGACAACTTTGTTTTCATTAAAAAATTGAAAATACACATTTTCTATTTTTTTGTTTCCCGACGATTCCTGGAATCGAACCTGGGACCTCAAGACGTCAAGTGCGACTGCAGACGCTAGACCACAGAGGCGATATCTATTTGTATCGATTATGGATTTTTTTTCAATTTTAATGAATTTGATTAGGTACAAATTTTCTCGAACAAGTTTTTAAGACACAAACCGTACAAAATTAAAATCTAGCGACCAATTTCAATAACCAGTGTACAATCAGTTCGGAAAGTCTACGCAAAAATGTATATGTACAGTTTATATGGAAAATTGTATATGGACTTTTGGAATCGACTGTCCAAAAATGTAGGGATTCACTAGGGCTATGTTCTAATTAAATATATACTAGTGGTCGCCCTTTGGTCGAAATTCGACCATAATAAATTTTAATATCTTGTTGACAAAAACGCCATCTTTATTTCTCAAGACCAACTACTTTGTTTCCAAACTGTATGGTGCGCCATCTGTGATCATTAATCGTTATCATCAATATATTTGTTTGTTTGGTCAAATACATGATAGGTGGGTAATGTTTTATTTATTAATTTAATGTACTTTATAAGCATTATTATTGAAAAATATTAGCGTTCTGCACTTCTCCTACACGTAAACTATAAGTGTACCAAATTTCATACTTCTCCGCAGCGCAATTTTCGTAAAAAGGGGTCCAAAGTTTTTGCTTAACGTATTAATATATAGATTTAAATTAAAAAAACATAAGTTACTTACACCAGGAATTCGTAAATCTTTAAAACATCTGAAAATTCACCAAGCCGCTTATGTTTCCTTGGCTTCATACAAAAATATTATAAGTCAAAGACTTTTATATCAGTAGAAACACTTTTATTAGCAATATATTGAAATGAAACACTTCGTTTTTCACGTTTAACTTGAGATTACACTACTTGTAACTCGATTTTAAATTATGTTGCCTGGAAGGCACTGCTGATTTGGCGAAAGACCGCTTTTGTGTATCTATTAGTTTTTAAGTATCATTTATATTTGACTGTACCCTCTGCCATGCCTGCCAGAGACTTGGCGTGAAGTTATTAACGTACGCATGTGTCTACTTTTTTATTGTCTATGTATGCGTTTTCTTTTTATTTGATGTTTTGTTTTTTATATTTGGCGCACAATAACAAAATGATTCCCCTGTACTAAAATATCGAAAACGAAATAAAACACGAAACAGGCGGTATGTAGTTCGTCGATACAGCTAATTATTAAAAAGATAAAGCAGTACCCTAGTACAGTAATGCTTTATTTGTGGGTAGACTGGTTATTGAAATTAGCCGTATGAAATAAGTATTAAATCATCCAACAATATAGGAACCAACCAGTAACAAAAAACAAAATATTAATTATTACATATATCAAGAAGTCGTGAGCGAAGTATAGTGGTTACTTATTCAGTAAAAGCGCTACAGTAGCGGCCTCTGTACTGAGCCATAGAGGTATCACTACGGAAAATTACATTTTTAACAAAGAACTGATGTCATTTCTAAATATTAATGAGTTTCTCTAATGTACCGGCCTCTCTTTCAGAGCCTTGTGAAGTCAATTAACAAAATCAAAATGAGAGATATGCCGGTACATTAGAGAATCAGCAATATATGGAAATGAAAACAAGTCTTTTATTAGGAGTAACCTCCAGTAATAAAAAGTCTATAGCTTCACGATCTACACACTACGAGGCGCATATTAGATGTGTGTTTAGAAACTATTTTTAAAGGCTTATGTGTTACCGATCTCGAGTTTTTTACACCTTCACCAGACTTTTTGGAGAAGCACAGTGTTAAACCGAGACCTTACTATTTATACGAATTAAATGATCTTTAACACCAACAACAAGGACTATCTCCAGGGAGAACAAACCTTGCTAAGGTATTTAAGTTATAGCAGCGATAAGTGAAGTAATAAGTTCCAAGTAACTGGCAAAAATGTGTGCCACTTTACTTCGATTACGGCTTCTCGATACTTAAATAAAAATAATAAAAACGTGAATAATTCCGAAGAAATGCGATATTGGCGCCTATTCTGTTTTGTAGCGTCTAAATGTATTTTTCAATGTGGTAGGAATGTGTTTGCATTTATATTTCTTAACGGTAAGATATATTTCGAATCTAGCCTCCAATGGTGAGAATAGCTAATAACCAAACTAAGGACGTGGTTATGAGCTTATTACGCGAGTAAATTTCCCCACACTCTCCAAACCAGAAGGCTTGAAGCTATGATAGCACAAATAAGTAAGGTTGTGGTACCAATAAAGCCAGAAGTCGCAAACCTATTTATTTTTATTATTTCCTCCAAATCAATTTACACAAAATGTTTCTATATATATTTATTAAACGTCGCCTCTGAATATGTCGGCAAAAAGTTATAAGTTACTACTACATGGTTAAAAAAATCAAGAAGATATCAATAACTCTAAATAAATTTAGACGATGCAAAACAGAATAGAGACCTTGTGAATTCAACCTTAAATTAATTAAAAATAAATTCATGCACTAGTGGGCAACAAAAAAAAAGGAAAACCCAAACTGATAATTAAAAAATAAATGTTAAGATAAGTTTATTAAAATTAAACAAAAACAAAAACTAAACTACAAAACTTTCAAACACAAAATACTTTGATCTAATACTAAATACTAAGAAGACAAATTCACATGCCTATTTAACATTTTGTACACTTTTAATAGATCGGGCAGGTACCGTCGTTTAATCCACCTCATCGAAAACCATTGCGAGACAATAACTGTTGGAAATAGACACCAAGGTCGACAAGGCAGAACTTAGCAAGTTTTGTAGTCGTGAAAAAATAGTTTGTGGAAGTTTCAAAATTACGAACATAGCACTGATTTGGCGAGAGAAAAGCCAGGCTAAAGGTTTTTGATGACAGATAGATAGATGTAAACTACGGAAATGGCCAGTTTGAGTGTAGGTCTGTTTAAGCTTGTGTAAATTTAACTGATCTGATGGAATAACAATGTGTACTGGCTGACCATATTTTACACCTAAAGGCGTTATATCTATGCTTAGAGTTTATACATGTGCCATATATCGTAAGTACTTTTTTCATGTCTCTACAAAACTTGCAAAGTTCCATTTCCTCATTTAAAAGTCATTTGAATCCTTTTAGTTATTTTTGCCATCTGGCAACAGTTTTAAATCGGTACTCGATGAGATAGGTGTATTGATGATACCTCCCTAATCTATTTCCTTATGTTCCAAACATGCGAATCTCAAACTACGACATTTGTTCTCTTAAATATCAGGTAGAGACAAGAATACTTCAAATAAAGACTTATCCTGTTCATTAATATGTAATATCAAGGATAAACAATAAAAAATAGCAACGCGACTTACGCGAAACGCGATTTTAAAAATCAGCCACCACTAAGCTTTCAAAACATTAAACAGCACAGACAATATTTAAAATTAATATTCTGATCTGTTAGCTTTAAAAAAATAGCGACATCATTAACTTCCTAACGTCGCGGACCAATTAAATCGCAGAAGCTTTATATTTCTGCAATGTGATTGGTTGATAAATTTATGACATCACCATTGTCAAAACTTGAAGGATCTATGTATAGTCTGGTATAGTGTAGAAAATGTCAAGAAAGTTATAACAGTGCACCATTAAGAAATATTTAAATATTTACTTTAAAATACAAAGAAAATGTACACAAAACAAAAAGGGTTTTTCTTATTAAGTGTCAAATTTACACTCAGTTCTTCTATTTACTTAATGAAATAATCAATAATTAATTATAAATACGGTTACGCCTATTATCTGTAAACGGATATATCAAGGACAAATTCATAAATTAGCACTGCCACATTTATTAGGAAAACATAAAAAAACGAAATCAATATATTTATGCGAAAAATTCAAATCAATATATTTAAAAATTTTATGCGAATAATTGTTCAAAAACTGTTTGCTTATTTGTTAATTGTTTTATATTATTATATATCTCAAAATATTGCAACTGCCGCAAATTTTGTTTTATGTCAATTTTCTATCAATATTGTTAACATTACAAACATAAATCATTAATATTATGTATCTATGAACACAAAAATATCTACAATCTAGAAACCTAAAAAATGGCAACACTTACCAATACTACTAACTATCACAATAGATATCAAAAAATGTTTTTTATAAAACAGTTTTTTTATTTATTTTAAATAAAAAAACCAACCGGATTCGCTTTGAACCTTTGAAAAAACCGAATTCGGTTAATTTCAATAATTCACTTTAGAATAAGTGTTATAATATTATAATTGGCTACTTGAGTGTAGAATTAATTTTAATATATATAGTGCGTCATATTGTTCGCGATAGTTTAGGAAAAGTACTAAACCATTTTTGATGAAATTTGTACACGTGTGCAGTTTAATATAACTAAAAAAAAATAGCTTTAATATAATATAGAAGCCACGGTAGCAGCTACTAAATACTGTTATTTATACGATAAAAACTATACAAAAAAGTTAAATACTTCAATGTTTCGAAATTTCATTTTGTTTTCAAGGGACGACCATGTCTGATCACCATATTTTGACGTTATTCATTCAATATCAAAACGACATCGAAATAAGCTTAGTCGTTTCGTACAACATCAGCATCCAGAGTATATGAAGCCTGGCTTTGTTTTTAGTATATGGACCTAATTTTTTTAATGACTTTGAAAGAAAGTGCTATTTTTCAAGACGTCCTTTTTTAACTTTAGCTTTATCAAAATTTTCATTTGCAAAAAAATATGTATATTTAAAATCTGTCAAGTAGCCAATTACATATACTGTACAGTGTAAACATAAGCCGGCCTATAACCATGACGTCATATACGCTAAAGCTAATATGTTTTTTTTAAATCTGGATTGAAATCTAATGGATTTACAAACGCCAATTGACACCAAATAAAATGGTGCGTTGCCAACCTAAGGCTAGGGTTTCAAGAAACTAAGTTTAATCGTATTCCTTGCGACAGTGGCAAGGACTGACGGCATGGCGACCGGAAAAGGCAAGGCGACATAAATTCGGAGAATTTGCAGGACTTTAACTTTCTAGATTATTCTACTAGCGACCGATGGGAAATTAACATCTCTAAGATATATCCTAATTATCTAATACAATAGTAAAGTAAAACTTACATACTAACACATATTAACTTCCGAAAGAAAAAGAGGAGAGTTATAAGTTTGACGACCTGTGAGGGTCTGTCTGTTTATACCATCATAACTTTTAAACGGATGGACCGATTTCGATATGATTTTTTTATTTGAAAGCTGACGTAATCGAGTAGTACTTAGTTACATTACATGTAGGTTCTGTGTAGGGTATTATCAATAGCTGATAACTTCAATTTTTTTGTTATTTATTATTACAATAGGTACAAAAAGGCCGTGGTATAAAACGTCATGGTAGGCCCCCCAAACATGGCAACACCGATGCTAGCTACCAAAAGAACTTATTGAATTGGTCCATTACCTGCGCCACGGTTTGTTCCCCGAGTGGGACATCGTCAGTTCGTAGCGCCGCTCTGCCCACGATAGAAGTCGGGTCAGAGTCCAGGATGACACTGGAATTATATTAATAATGATTTAACGTTTTTAGCAACCAGCCTCTGTGGATCAGTTGTTGGATTTGACTGCATGAGGTCCCGGGTTCGAATCCCGGGTCGGGCAACAAAAAAAAATTGGATTTTTCCAATTTTCTAATAAAAAAAAATGTTGCTCGGGATTGGAAATATGGCCCGGTTGGCGATAAGCTTGCCACCTATCACATTGTGGGGCTTAGTGTCTTCGGCCAATCGTGGTTGCCCTGGTTGTGCCTCTGCCTACCTCTTCGGGGATATGGGCGTGAAGAAGATACTAGCAACCAGCCATGGTCACGGTGTTAGTGCCAAACTGAATAACGCTTGCCAGTTACAAGGTATCAGACAGGCAGATGATCTGCTTTCGATTCACTAGGTGAAATTATAATTTGATATAGTTTTAACGGATTCCAAAAAGAAAAGGGTTATACATTCGAACATTTAACTCTATGTATTTTCTGTATGTTTGTTACGCGATTACTCGGTTTATAAAGAACCGAATTCGATGCTTCGTTTTCGAAAAAGTAGTTCATGCTTCAATTTTTTTTTTCATGATATTGGAAGGCAAACAAGCAGACGGATTTCCTGATGGTAAGAAATTCACGCCGCCCAGAGACACCAAAGGTGGTAATGGTGTGTTGCCAACCTAAGGCCGGGATGTCAGGCCTCGAGCTAAAGTAAATTTACCGGCTACCTTACCCTCCGAACCGGAACACGTCATAACGTCATGACGGCAAGTTCCATTCGATATAAATGTTAACATGATCTTACCAGTGGCACCACGTGGTTGGTCGATTGGAGATTAAGTTTAAACAGAGACATTTTTGATATCTTCCGATTCGGAGCTGAATATAGCTAAGTTTAACCGCCTCGTTGGTCGAGTGGCTACCGTACACGCCTGACTACATCGACCAACCGCGAGGCTCGGGTTCGATTCCCGACGGGGGCAGGCATTTGTGGGATGAACATTATGATGTCTGCAATTTCGGGTCTGGGTGTTTATTAAATATATTCTGTAATATATTTAATTATTTCCATGTATAGTATCGTTGACTAACACCCATAACACAAGCATATAATTTGCTTACTTTGGGGTTAGATTCAATTCGTGTATCTTGTCCAGGGATATTGTTTTTTATTGTTATTGTTATGTAGGACCATGTCAAAATCATAAGCTATCTTTGGAAAACTAAATTATCTATATTCTATATCTAGTTTCGGCCAGTTTTTTTTTTGCGATTTTACTGTGATTAAAATATTTCAATGTCCTACAAAACAAAGAATGCTATTGCCATGATAATATAATACCATGATGGTCCAAAAGTGATAACTGATATCCCTGCACAAATCACATAACTTGATTTTTTTACATAAAAGGACGCAAGTGAGTAAGTGGGTCACGTGATGGAAAGTGATCACCACAGACGACGGACATCCGCAACACCAGGAACCTTTACATGAGTATGCTATTTTCTTAGAGATTCCTAAGTCATATTCGTTTGGAAATGGCTCTCCTGGTAACTGGTTTCACAAAGATGTTGTGCGGTATAAGAAATGTCACGCTTGTAGACCGCCAGGTCAAAACCCAAGAATATATTATGCTTGTGTTATGGGTATAGGTGAAGTAATGATACTAGTGCTTAGAAATACTTACACAGATACCAGAAAAAATATATAAAACACCCATACAGAGAAATGCAGACATCTAAGCGTTTATCACACAAATGTCTGCCTCCGTCAGGGATCGAACCCGATCCTCGCAGCTGGTTGCTAAGCAGGTGCGTAGGCTAACGAGGCGGTCAACATCAATAATAATCAATTACAAAATATATTTTCATTTCACTGAATGTTCACAACAAATAATAATTTAAACAAATTACTAAATTAGTTTGCTCACCCTCCATCACATATTTCATCGAAGGCTAGCATCACTGCATCCAAATTATCTAGCAGGACCCGGCGCTCCACATTCCTCCGAAGCAAGATACTGACAGATTCATACAAGGCATTGAGGACAGATTGTAAGATGAGCTGGAAAAATACAAGGTTTTCTCGAATTAGTAACCGATATTTCAGCTAGGGACTAAGAATAGGTACCTAAAAACGTAAAAAATTAAAAAAATAACTAAATTAAAAACAGAGTTATTGTCGCCAAAAAGTCAGCGCTCCCAGCTGTTCGCTGTGCATCGCGTAGGGTCATTAACCTTAAGTGGAACACGAAAAGGGTTACAATTTGTTCATTATGAGTCTGTTTTTTGAAGTGAAACTTCTTCATAGTGTATCATTTTTTCGTTACGCGTCACATTTTTCCGTTACGCGCCATCTTTGTTCATATCCCTACCACGCGTGATTCGAAGTATACTTTCTCCAGCGGAGTAGAGATTGGCAGTAAATTTTATTTAACCAATTTCTGTAAAGTTGCATATAGTAAATTATTTTTTGAAAAATAACGTCATAAAGAAGTTTTACTTCTTCACTTCTTACGAGTGTACGCTAGTACACGCACACATTTTTTTTTCTACTATTTGTGCAGAATATCCAGCCTCAATTTCGTGCACTAATTTGAAAACGCCTTATATTTCGAAATTTACTTTATTTAATGTGATAACACGAAGAACAAGCACATAGCTCTCATTACAGTAAGATACAACAATAGACAGATGTTGTAGGTGCTACACTTACCTGTAGCCAGGGTTTTAGACCTATCATGCAAGCGCTACTCTACCCACTAGCCCGTAACATTAGATTATCATTATGGCGGCAGAAATAGATCCTGTGGATCCCTACCGGGACAAGTTACACGCACAACTCTACCATCAATTATCTAGTTCGTAAAGACCCATTTAAAACTGTGCTAGCATTTTAGAAACTGCGAGGCAAAGGCTGTCCTACACAGGGGATCCTTTAAGACAATAAATATCAGGAAGATGCTTGGAGGTGATGCTTCATGTTGATAAAAAAGTAGCTTTTATCTCTTTCTGACTTTGTCATACGATTGGTACAAGGAGTGTACTAAAATGGAAAAAATGTACTAAAGTGGGAGTAACAGTGTCACAATACAAACATGAAAAAGTATGAAAACTAAATACGAAAACACCACACTCGCAAAATACGCATCGACGAAGTCCCTAAGCGGTTTCAGTGGAGCAGCAACAGTTAGTGTCGCATCTAGAAGTGTCGTCACGTTGTTATTTGTTTACACGATTTTTTTATAGTGCCAGAGCGTATTCGTTTTCTTTTTTGAAAAACCGGCGTCATGAGATTACCTATTTATATTATTTGTTAACTACATAGTACGTACTACGTAGATAAAAAAATAACATGAGCGTTGCTTTAATGTAGGTAAGTATTTCTTCAGCTAGACTTAGTTTCCATACTGTTTCATATTTGTACTGTGACAGTACAGTGGTACCAATCTAGGAAAATTCTTGCAGAACTTTATCATCTGACACTTGAAGAAGTAGGTTTACTTACAGTGCCTGTCTGGTCTATCAGCATTTTAGCAGTTACAATGTTGGTATTTGATACAGTTGTATTTTGTCCAAAGGCTAAAGTAGGTATATGTGCAACATGCATATGTACACTCGGAGAAATGGGTATAACTCCTGACAACAGGTAAAAAACTTTAAATAGATCTAAAAATTTCTATACCAAGTCAATAAAAAAATTACCTCATTTTCGTGAGAACTGCCCATAGCATAGAAGAACAAATCCACATTACTTTTGTACACGCAGGTTAACCCATCCAGCATGATGATCTCGGCATTAGCTCTGGAATTTATAATTAATAAAACATTTAACACTCATTAATAAAGCAATCAGTATGACCGGTCTGTCATATTGATTCTGATGCAAACAAACTCAAGACCTCACTCATATTGTATAGAAGAGCTCTACAATATGTCTGTCTCTTATTTTATTTTATAGCATTTTACAGTTGCTCCTTGAAATTTGATTTCACCACCTGGGTTGGTTTTCATTTCCTGGACCAGTTCTGCTGTGCTAACTTCTTGCATGTACAAAACTTTTCAAGCTAGAATATGATTAAGGGGAAGCATATTACTAATTAAAATTATTCACAAGAATTATTTATAGTCAAAAAGAGACAAAGATGCTTGGGAAACCTATAATAACCTGAATACAGTGGAATAAAAGTTATTTTATGACATGAGTTGAGTGACAAAGCACCATAAATAGGAACATGTTTAAAAATGTTGTGTTATTAATATGTATCTACATAACTGTATTTCTGTGACAAGGATAATTATATAAGTGTAGTATCTTCACGCCCATATCTCCGAAGAGGTAGGGAGAGGCACATCGAGGGCACCCAGCCGAAGACACTAAGTCCCACAATGTGATAGATGGCAAGCCTATCGCCAACCAAGCACATATCCTATCCCGAGGAAATTTTTTTTTAATTAGAAAATTGGGAAAACCCATTTTTTTTGTTGCGCGACCCGGGATTCGAACCTGGGATCTCATGCAGTGAAGTCCAACAACTGAACCGCTAGAACATTGAGGCGATAGGATATAGGATAGGATATATCATAATGTAATTATACCTGTGTGTTTTGTTGAAAAGATTTTTCTCAAAAGCCTTCTGTTCTTTGGCTGTTGGTAGGATATTCTTATCATAATATTTTGCCAGGATTCTGTTTCCGTCATTGTCTAATATACACATCCCTTTGACAATGTATAAAGTTGGTTCCTGAAACATGCCAAATATTTAAATTAATCTTGTGAATTTTAACACGATTTCAGATCCTTACTCACATTATAAATAAAAATGTCTATATTTATATAGAGTATATTCCATTTCTAAATCACAATGATTATACTGATTTTAGTGAATTTAAGTACACAGATTAGACCTCAGAGAGGGACACAGACTACCTTTTATCCAATATATCCACAGGTTCTCAGAGAAGAGCTATGTAATTTTAATACAGAGGGAAAGCCATGAATAACAGCTGGTATCCTGTTAGTACAGCTTTACATGATATCACCAATCAATGAATAATATAAAACTATTTTAGTGTTTTGTCCAATAATCTTTGATATGACTGATCTAATGTTTGGTCAAACAGTTTGTATTCCAACAAAACCAAAGAGTGGATTAGTACATTCCAGCTCTTAGTCAACATTAAATTTAATTGATATGTACATATTTTTACATAAAAACTAAACCACATGCTGAGAGGTATATTAATTTTAATAAAAAGTATGAAATAATTTCGCCTCAGACAGGATTTGAACCTGTACCTTTTGTCTTAAGTCAACAGCACACATAACTGTGAAATAATTGCCCACGAAAATGGCAAGAAATGAATTAAAAATTTCACATGTCAACAATTTGCAATTTGTTTGACAGTAAAAGCAAAGCTCACCAAGAGTGGAGGTGAGTACATTTAGAGATGTCAAACCTTTTTTTATCAGGATATGAGTAGTGACACAGGTCTCATTCCTTTTCAGTTTAGGTAAGTTAGCTAGCAGTATTATAATATTACAAGTAGTCTATAAGCTACTTCTGTGTCTAAATTTAAGTTAATAATTTATTAAGGTTTCGAGATTAATGAGCAAATATTTTTTCCCTTATGTGTATCAGATAATATACATAGGGATATTTAATGGAAGTTCCATACTTATTGTAAGTCAAACCTTAAATTGCGGTATAAGAACCAGATGAGCGTATCTTCAAAAAAAATAATTATAGTACCTTTGTAAGCATTATAAACAAAAAAAATGTTTTATTGTTTAATGGGCCAATAGTAGGATACTATCATTGTTAGTGAGTGAGTAAAGTTTGAAGTGACGAATTCCCGCAGTATTTTTGCTCTCCTGTAAAATTTACAAAATGTAGATACGTTCATCTGGTTCTTATACCACGAAATGTACAAAACAAATTGTTCCATTTTTAAGCAATTTAAGAAATTCTGATTAGCCCTGTTTTTCACTCAAGATAATGATCATTTCTCATTAGGCGTTTGAAACAGACTATAAATATTTATGGTTACAAACATTGATAACACAGATTAAGATTGCATATTCTGTATTTATTGCCTTTGCCAACAGCAGGCAAACAGAAGGTGGTTGTGGACATACTTATTTATAGTAAATTTAATGTTATAAAATTATATATGTGAAGTTTTCTTGAATAGAAGCTTATATTGGCATGTGAAAGAGCCTATTTTACCCTTTAAAGTAAAATCAGATAATAGCAGTGATTCAGAAATATTACATAAAACCTACCCACACTCAGTGGCAGGAATCTTGGCCAAATTCCTAGCACACAACAAAGTTTTAAGTGTAAGTTTTTCCTTTTTGTATAAGTGGGTAAAAATAAAAAAAATAAAAAAAAGTATCTTTACGCCCATATCTCGGGGATATGGGCTTAAAGATACTTTTTTTAGAGGTAGGCAGAGGCACAACCAGGGCACCCACGACTAGCCGAAGACACTAAGTCCCACACTGTGATAGGTAGCAAGCCTATCACCAACCGGGCACATTTCCAATCCCGACCAAAATTTTTTTTAATTAGAAATCTGGAAAAATCCAATTTTCTTTTTGTTGGCCGACCCGGGATTCAAACCCGAGACCTCAAGCAGTCAAGTCCAACACCTGCACCACTAGACCATAGAGGCGATAATTTTTACTTTAACCCTATGAGGATAATTAACTAATGTTAAAATGTGTTTGGTTAAGAAGCCAATAGAGCATGTGTGAGATAAACCTTGAGAAGCTGCATTGCAAGTTACTAATGTAAGTTATTGCAAGTGCACATCAAAAATGTTATCTGAAGTATGCCAAACTGAGTGCAGGCAGTCATAATGGAGGAAACACCTGATATTAAAAAGTTCAAGATGTAACCACAGATCAAATTATTTAAATTTTTAATTAGTAGGGCTCAAAACAACAGTGTTCAAATTTGTGTAAATGAGATTTTGTGCTTAAACTTCACCATAACCTAAAAAAACATAATGAGTCAAACTGATTAGTCAATAATTAGACAAACCATGATAAAAATTGGACTAAATTAGCAATCAAGAATGAAAGACTAAAGTTATTGCAAATTTGACACAAGTCCCAAGTTTCCATGCTGGTGAGTGTAGTTAACGAGACAGGAGTCATACCGAGGATTATTACATTAATCCAGTAAAGAGGGGAAGTGAAGTATCGCCAGTATATACATTCTAAGCTAAAAATTCTTAAATAACAGTTAAATTTTAGTTTAAAAGACATCTACATTAATGATATCCCTCTTGGCCAAGACCATATATGACCAAATTTGGTACACGATCACACTAATTTCTAGGGACAAAAATAAGTTAATGTCCAGCCCGGTGACTCAAGTGGCTTCCACAGTTTGAGTGAAAACCTTAAAAACGGCACCGAAGCAGTGACAAACAGTTAGTGATAATATACAAATTTATAGGAATTGGATATCTAAAAACCCGACAAAACCTATGAAAATCAAATCGATAAAAATCTAAAGAAATAAACGAGAATGAGTAATATTTAACAAAAACATCAAAGAGACATGCACTGTAGTGTACTTACAAAAAGAGAACCCTCCATCGTTGTGTGTACCATTTTTAGTATAATATGAATTTAAGAATTGTTTCTACTTTTCGTGGAGTATTTCTATGTGGAATTAATCAATATTTTAGCGGAAAATCATAAAATGTGAGTTTAAAAATTATGACGTGTTCGTGTTTATTTATTTGACGTTGACATATTCTGTGATCTGACATTTGCCAGATGACATGCATCAATTCAATGCTGCCAATGAATTTTATTCCTGGCCATGTATAAAAAGCCATGTTTTCGACTGCATAAAATTACGAGCGGGCCCGGGGCGGTGTCGTTGGCATAGAATTGTAAATTTAATTTTTGTTTGAAGATGTATCTTGATTGAAATAATAACAATTCATAAATTCAAATCTTCTTAAATTTGTATTTACATATTTTTTTTATAAATTGTAACATTTATAATTTATGTTTTTTATAACAATAGTTCTTCACTTCAGGTATAAATATTATTACAAATTTTAAAGATATGTGTTCTAGATTCCTAGGTAGGCTATTATTTTATTTCAAATATTATTTATTTTTTATTGTTTAACGGTCTGGCATCGGACTTGACTTATTGACGTCCCGGGTACGATCTCCGAGTCATGTAGGTAACAAAAAATAGAAACTTTTTTAATTTCGATTCTCTAATAAAAAATAAAGTTGACCGGGATTGGATATGTGCCCGGTTGGAAATAGGATTGCTACCTATCAAATTGTGGGACTTAGGGTCTTCGGCTAGTCGTTGTTGCCCTGGTTGTGCCTCTGCATACCACTTCGGAGAAATAGGGGTGAAGATACTTTTTACTTTTTCCTATGTTAAAAAAGTGGTTTCAGATTTTCTGTAATAGTTTTTGATGTTAATTTTTATGCATTATTTTTGTTATCAGTAATTTTATTTTTATTATTAGATAGTGAGTCGACCAAAAATATAGTAAGTAGCAGTTTTTTTTTATTTTATTTATACAAGTTTGGGGGCATTTTACATACATCTGTAAAGTTGATTAAGTGCACAAGTGAAGTGGTATTAATGAAGAAACTAGTGTAAAGTGTACTTCTTTGTTGACTCAAAATCTCAATAAATGACGTTGGGTAAGGAGGCCACCGCTTTACCCAAGACTCTAACATGACTTTTTTATAATTCCTCTTTAATCTTCTACACATGTAAATTTTATTTACGATATTAGAAAGCAAAGAAGCAGACGGATTTCCTGATGATAAGAAATTCACGCTGCCTAGAGACATAAAACGTGATAATGTTGCGTTTCCAACCTGAGGCCGGGATATTAGACTTCGACCAATGGTAAGTTTACCAGCTACCTTACCCTGCGAACTGGAACACGTCAACGGCAAACATTGGACGTTATAGAGGCAGGAATAGGTAAGGCGGTGGTACCTACATATCCAGGCGAGTCGCAGCAAAACTCTACCACCTAGTCAGATGTCACGGTATGCCTTTGCCCAACCCGGTATTAGCACCCGCGTGTGACTATACACCGGTCGTGAACGCGCCCGCCAAACTTAGGAGACCCCGTCACGTGTTATCGGATCCACCGGATCCAATAACCGTGGCTAACGCGAACCTCCCTCCCAATCCCAACCGGAACACAAATTCACAGAACACTACACTACACCGTCGCCGCCGGTCTAGGCGACGAAGACCTCTCTTGCGCCCGGCGCCTAACGCCGAGCAACGAGCCGCCACTATTCCTCCACCTAGTCCACCCAGTAACCAGAACGCAGCACCAAGTCGAGGTACGGTCTCTCGAGAGACAGCCCTTGTTGCTGGCGTTGTAGGGAACAGTCCAATCCATCTAAATACTGATGTCTCGGGCTGAGCACTCTGCTCGGCCCACAAAGCCCGGTGAAGTTGTAAAAACCGCGAGGCTGAATAACTAATGTGTTCATTCAAAAAAAAAAAGGTATGCCTTTTACGAGCTGCCTCGTAGGAAGGCATATGGTCTATTCTACAAAGTAACCCGAAACAACACGGGGAGAAATAATTAAGGTATAAATCTAATCTAGATCATCTAGTCTAAAACTCGAGCACGACTGAACCGATTTGGCTAATTTTTGTTTTGAATTATTTATTCAAGTCCAAGGATGGTTTAGAAATAAGAAACGAAAAAAAAACAGAGAGGAAACTAGGAAAAACAACATTATAATTTTTCCCATACAAACTGTCGTTAGTCTCGCTAAAACTCGAGAACAGCTGGACTGATTTGGCTATTTTTGGTTATGAATTATTCGTGAAAGTCCAGGGAAAGATAAGAAATAGGGAGAACTGCGAGTAAAGTAGCAAAAATAGCATACTTAAGTTTTTCCCATACAAAAAAAAACGGGTGGAAAGGAATAGGGAAAGGAATAGAATAGGGAATTCGAGAATGGTTTAGATTCACAATTTGTTCTCCTGGAAAATGTTTTTTAATTAATTTTTTAATAATAAGTAATTGTTGATTTTGGAATGTTTCACATCGGATCCGACAGACAGAAGCATTAATGTCAAGCGATACAAAGTTTGCTGAGTCAGCTAGTATAGGTACGAATAACTCCATAATTTTGGATCAGGAAAGCCGTAGTAGAATCGTAAAAAACGTAAACTGTCGTAACATTGACATTACTGTATCAGTCAAGCAAATAGATACCGATTTATTTACTACCTACCACAGACCAATAGAAAAGTAAAGAAAAAAGACCAAAGGGTCTAAGTTTACTACAGATTAAGTACCTACTAATGATGTGAATTATGATTGACCGCCTCGTTGGTTTGTTTGTATGATAAACATTTAGATGTCTGCATTTCCGGGTCTGGGTGTTTATTAAATTTATACTGGTATCTATTTAACTGTTTTATGTATTAAAATCGTAAACTAACACCCTTAACACAAGCACATAATTTGCTTACTTTGGGGTTAGATTCGATTTGTGTGACTAATCCAGGGATATGAAGTTGTTTTCTCAACAGCATACCTATAAATAATATAAGCAGTCAAGTGCGAGTTGGATTCGCGAATTAATGTTTTGGGCCTTTTGCTATGGAACCCTAAAAGTAGATGGGTTTATAGCAGGGGTGGGCAAATTCTTTTGACCGCGGGCCGGTAAATTAAAAAAAATCTAATGGCGGAACAGTAAATTATACCTACTTAATCTTGAGGCGGGCCGGTTTATTAAGACACCTAAAAATAGCAGTAAATATTACGATTATAAAACGATATATAAAAATAACATAAGGCATTACATTACACTATTAAGACATTACATAACATTAACATTAATTAATTAGTCTTTTAACATTCCGATCATTAATTTTTTTAATGAGGTTCATATTTTTTCTAAAAAAACCCTCGGCGGGCCGGATTAAAACCTCTCAAGGGCCGGATCCGTCCCGCGGGCCGTAATTTGCCCACCTCTGGTTTATAGTGTATTAGAATAACATCAACCTACAAAATATGGGAATACATATTCCACATATTTTTTCAAAGATTTTACAGGTACATACTTATTTACTTTTATTCATCAAATAATATATTAGTCCTCGTGTAAGTTTATACCTATTGAGTTACGATGTTATAACTTGAAAGCCAACTTCCTCATTCTACAACTTAAAATCAAAAACAGTTTAGGTATACTTACTTACTTTGAGGATATAAACTAGTGGTACTATTTTGGAATTATCACATTTTCCACCAATATCACAATATTTCTATTTCCTCTGATTTTTTTAAATAATGATTTTACGCTGATTTTATTCCATAATTGGACGTGCTGGTCACGGGCTCCAAAATATTATAGGCAACATACAATTATAATGCAATTCGTAGCTTCGTAAGAGGTGATTATTAGTTTGATTGTCTTCACACCGTGATAATTCCCAGCGGCAGAGTTTTCGAGAATTCGTCAGGATTATCAACACAATATTATCCGGCCACCATAGCTTCAATGCATGCCACTGTCGTGTACTCACGCAAGGCAACCAAACTTACCATTACCACTTTGTACTTATCCATAGGCGACGACGTATCTTAAGAGACGCATATATCGATTTCATTCATTTTAAATAGAGCAACGCACGCTGGATTAAGGCCCCATACTCAGTCAGCCAGAAGAGCCAATCACCGCGCTCCCCCGTTCCATGATTACTATGAACAATGCGCTCTAAAGTAAACGTCTTAAGCAACAAATCACTATTTTTGACACTATAAAAATAATTTGAAAAAAAATTAAAAACTGAAACACTTAGCTTTTAGGTATAGTACTTATCTATGTTTACGTTAAATCTGGTGTCGATATTTTCATGTTTGAAGTAGACATATTTTGCGTTTTGCTTTGAAAAAAGGGTTAACTTTTTGATTTTTTTCTATCGAGCAAAGTGAAATGAATCGTGTTTAAGAAACACTAGTCTAGTGAAGCATATTAATGTTAATCTTATGTATTTTTGTCAGCAAGATCCATGATTGCTTTGTATGAAAAAAACAGTAAACTGCTGACGTATTTTAGCGTACATGGCCCCTTAATATCCACTTCGCTGCGGATGGCACCTAGAGCACAGTCCCCGATACAGCTTACAGTCACCAGAGAGTATGGTTTAGTACTCAAAACCAGAGAGCAGAGTAAATCATTATTGATAATGTGAATAGAGGGCTAATGTCATTTTAACGCTATATTTTTATATATACAATTTCCATACACGACGATTTTAAAGACGAGTTGACAATTTTCTTTTACACTACTCTTTGGTATGAAAACTCGCGCGATGCGGACCGGCTAAGTATGCTAAGTACATGAGGTTCCGGGTAGGACAACTCAAAATGTGTTTTTCTAATATCTAATAAAAGCAAAGTTTTTTGGAATTGCTTATGTACATGGTTAATGATAGGTTTGCCACTTATAACATTGTCTATCTCTGCATACCTCTTAGGAGATATGGGCATGAAGATTCACCTTATAATATCTTAAAAAATGTAGCTTATCAACTGTTTCAGCGACTTTGAATTCGTGGTTCTTCACAAGACTTAAAAAAAAATGTACATTTTTTGGAAGTGAGCTCGAAATATGCTCTGAAGTGTTGCTTGTCAAGTAGCTTAAGATTTTTCAACTAAAATGACAAATGTTCATCACCAAAAATAGCGCTTTACCACTAATGATCTAAAAATCGATAATTGATTGACGTATGTAGCACACCTACGAAACGAGATCATAAAAGTGGTCCGTAATAATATTGCTCGGGATTGGATATGGCCCGGTTGGCGATAGGCTTGCCACCTATCACATTGTGGGACTTAGTGTCTTCGGCTAGTCGTGGGTGCCTTGGTTGTAACTCTGCATACCTCTTCAGGGATATGGGCGTGAAGATACTAGTATTTTTAATTAGATATAATTAGACAAAGCCCTGTGAAGATGTAAAAACTGCGAGGTTAGCAATACATATGCCAATCTGGCTGTTGTCTGCGAGTTTGTACACGTGTTGAAGTTTTTTTTTTGAGGTTAGTGATGAAGGATTAGAATTCTAAATATTGAGATGGGCTTATAGGCTATAGACCATCTCAATATTTATGTTACTACTCAAAATTTAATACATATCCATTCAGTAGTAGTTTGCATGAAAAGTGAGCCAGACAAACCTTAAAATAAAATCAATGGCCCTTGTTTTGGGTTTTGTATCCTGTACACTATACGTGCCAGGTGTCAAACATTTTAAAAAATATTGTATGCACATTTTTGGTTTTATTACTCTTTTAAAAACCGTGTTGGTCCGGGCTCCTTTGCAGAATAGACCATCTGCCTTCTTGTCAGGCAGCACGTAAAAGGCGAGCATAGGCTTACCGTCACTAACACCGTGACGTCCTACTAGGTGGTAGAGTTTGGCAACAACTCGCCCGGATTGGTACCTCCGCCTTACCTATTCCAGCCGCCATAACGTCCTATGGTTGCCGTTGACGTGTTCCGGTTCGGAGGGTAAGTTAGACGGTAAACTCACTTTTGCTCGAGGCGTAACATCCCGCCCTCAGGTTGGCAACGCACCATTACCACCTTTGGTGTCTCTAGGCGGCGTGAATTTCTTACCATCAGGAAATCCGTCTGCTTGTTTACTTTCCATTATTATAAAAAAGTATATGTACCTATAGACGATAGTAATAAACTTTTATTCGTTACAAAAGCTCTCAGTCAATCTAAGCCGATCGCTTTTTTTGTGAGAGATAAGTGAAAAAACACACGACTCTCCTGATGGTAAGAGACAACTGTGACCTGTAAACACGACACATATCACAGGTGTCTCGGAATTCTGACTTCATGATGTTAGGTCTATACCTAGTGCAAGTCTATCGGCTACCCTATCCTTCGCACCAGACAGACCAGACGTGACAGAGTCATTATGGCGATAGGAATAGTTAGACTGATTCAAGGGTAAGGTTCACATGTATTATAACATGAAAAGTTTGTTCATCCTTGCGATCTGGAACGGATTTCTAGTTAGTAGGTACTTAGTTAAAAGACTTGCTTGGATGGCGGATTGATTTATCGAACATGATAAAAAGAAATTGACTATACAATAATAAACAAATAAATATCCCTGGAGAAGTTTTACAAATTGAATCTAACCTCAAAGTAAGCAATATATATACATATATTGCTTACTTTGAATGCTTGTGTTCTGGGTGTTAGTCAGCGATTCTAATACATAAATAGTTAAATAGATACCAGAATACATTTTATATTTATTTACTTTACACTTTATTCTACACGTAATATAGAATTCACAGTGAGAAAACACAAATATAAATATTGTGCAAAAGGCGAGCTTATCTCTTATAAGATATACCTATCTTACAGCTAACCTAGGATATATAGACACAAAATATTAAATGAATTATATAGACACAAAACATTAAATTAATAAGTTAATAATAGTACCCAAACAAGTTTTTGTCAGGTGCCAAACATGTCGTAAAATCAGGAATTAATTAAAACTTCCAGCTATTTTGGAATATATGTTGTGATTTCTCTTTAGTAATTTGATTCGGTGACATCAAAAGGATACGCCTCTATGTTGTCTATTCTCGTGAACAATTTCCGCTATTCCGTGTCAAATTATAGCGCGAAAATAAATCAAGCATCAATAATGTTTTACTTACATAGTTCATTAATTATTTTATAGTAATAACTATACTTATAAAATAACATGTCTTGACTGACTGATTCATCATCACCGAGCTAAAACTGTTACAGGTAACAGTCATGAAATTTGGTGGGTTAGGTTAGAAACCCTTTAAGGACGAAATTTAGGCAATTCTACCCCTAAGGGGGTGAAGTAGGGGTTGAATGTTTGTAAACTGTATGTTTATGTTACTTATTAAAAATGAGTAAATAAGTATTTTAGCGTTTCTGGAAAATCTACCCCAAGGAGGGTGAAAAAGGTGTTGGAATTACGAATGAAAGTCTTTATTAATGGGCTATAATGCAAATCCGCGGGTTACAGCTGGTCGTACATATGCCTAATAAATCAATTACTGCTCGTTAGTCTCTCTGAGACTCAAAAACAGCTAAGACCAATTTGGCTAATTTTGGTTTTGAATTGCCTGTTGAAGTCCGGGGACAGTTCAAAAGATAAGCAAAAGGAGAAACTGTTACGAGCTACCTGGCAGGAAAACCACCTGGATAAGTATCTTAAAGCAACTAAGCATTCGTATGCTTTTTCGTCTTGCTTGAAGACAAATTTTTTTGTCTTGCTTGAAGCCGTTTCTTTTTGATTCGGTTGGTATTGAGTAAGTTTAGGTCTCTCCGTTTATGCTTTACGAAATTGACATCATATCCTATCCTATTAATACTATAAATGCGAAAGTGTGTATGTTTGTTTGTTACTCCTTCACGTACAAACTGCTGAACCGATTTTCATGAAATTTGGCACACACATAGTGGGTAGCTTGGATTAACACAGAGGATAGTTTTTATCCCAAAACAATGATCCTGTGGGACCACGCGGACAACGCCACTGGCAACAGCTAGTAACTAATAAATATTCATAGCTTTGTAATGTGAACGAACAGCAGAGTTTCAACTAAGTATTGAAAAAACAGTTTTTACAGTTTAAAAATTTAAGTAACGCCGCCCGAGAGTGTATTTTCAAAGTTTAAACCTAACCCGAGGCGAAAAACCAAGAATACCAACTTAATAATAACAAATGTTAGGTACGTTTTAATCATTGTTGGATTTGTGAGTTTGGAAATTGAAAAAAAAAAAACAGAAACCAAAGGTAATATAGGTGCGTTGTTATCCTGAAGTCGCTATGTTAGACCTATTGTGCAAATCTATCAGCTACCCTGCCATCCAGACTAGAACATTACAGATTCATTATGGCGGCAGGAATAGGAAGGCGGTGGATCTCTACCTGGGCAAGTTGCTCTTCAGCACTTTACCACCAGTAGTGGTAGTAGTCTTGTTGGTACTGACCTATATTTACATCGTTGCTCGCTTCTTACAAGCTGCCTCGCATAGAGGCAGATGGTCAATTTTATACAGCGGACCTGAATCAACACAGACTATCTTATTAAAACATAGTAAGCATCTATTTCAAAAAGTAGGTACTTTTATTTTATTCAGTACCAGCTGTCCTGACGAACTTCATTCCACCCGTTCAGTTTGCATGGGAAAAAGTAAAATGTTGTTTCTCTTAGTTTTCACGCAAGTTTTTTCCTTTTTCTTATCTTTTAAACCTTCCCTGGACGTGAACAAATAAATCAAAACATAAATTAGCGAAATCGGTTCTGTCGTTCTCGAGTTTTAGCGAGACTAACGAACAGCAATTGATTTTTATATATATAGATGTGATCTGCAAATTTTCGATAGTATTTTTTTAAGTTTAATCAAGAGCGCTTTACAAAACAAGCATACTTATAAGAATTTATAAAATAAAGACGGAAAATAGTTGCCGCCATCCATGAACATGTACAACACAAGTATTAGTTGCCACTGTGATGCCAGCTTTTTAACCTTTTTTTAATCTTTTTAAAAATTCGCATTTTATAGATACTTAAAAATCAATTTTGAAGAAGACTGTTCCAAAGTATCTTTTAATTTCGTTTAAATTTACATGTGACCACTTCTGAAGTATTATACAAAACAGAATCAACGAAATCGATGTATTAATTATTAGCGGAGTAATCGCGTAACAAACATACACTTTGAATTCAGAATTTTCATTTGTTTAGAAAGGTAAATTTATTGCTATTCGTTTTCTTCCTTTACATAATTTTATATGATCTTTTAATCCAACCAAATAATACAAAGTACTAATCGCAAAGTAAGAAAGTTATGTGCATGCATTCAGACAAAAAAAATGCAATTGGTTCATCCGCTTCCAAAAGCACATATTTACACACACACATACACACTCACACAAACACACATAAATAAATACAATGAGTGACACATCAAATTTATCATACCCCTTTACTCTGAGGTAGGGTAAAAATAGCGAACAAGCAGGCGAGGTTTCTAATAGTTACGATTACATCGCCTAGACATCATACATAGGTGTTACTGGTGCTTCGCTATTTTGTAGCTGCGGTCTTAAACTCACTTGTGACGGTGAGGCGGAGGAACGATGCTGGTCCAGTTTCTGCACAGCACTCTACCACCACCTTGTTATGATTGAATGCAATGAGGTTGTCACCTCCCGACTTCCATTGAAATAAAAAGTAGCTGAACAAAATTGTACAAAATGCCACCAAATTTGACTAATTTCACTCAATATAAACACGAAATTAAATAATTATTATTAAAAAATTATGACCATCTTCATTCACGATTTCGCCAAAACTCTTGATTTTTGAACTATAATTAATTATTGTCAGGAAAAGGTTTTTTCACCTGACAATAAGGATATTTTTCTGACAATACAAAAAAAGAAATTACCTATTTCATCCATTCACACGTGATGCACTTGATCACAAAAATCAAAATTAACATAATGTTATATTTGTAAAATAAAAACTCTTAATATTAATCACTACAATAATATATTAACCAATCTCAGTGTTATATTGCAGATAATTTTAGTTAGAACACTCAAATACTTAAATTTTGTGTTGTAACCTAAGTAAACATGAAACACGTTTATTTAAAGTTATTCAAGTTATAATTAAGTTACCGTAGAGCTTGGAACTCGTAATTCTCATTTTCTACATTTAATGAATCTTACTTACATTGAGTATAACATTTCACCGTCTAATTACTTTCTAACCCTTGAAATAGATTATTTTAAAGGCGAGCGTACACATGACGAGGCAGAACGGGGATGCCTCTTTTACAATATTTTATTGCCAATGCCTTGGAAGGTTTGTTATTCGTAGCTATCTGTCGAAACATTTTGGGTTTCAAAATAATGTTACTGCATACGTATACATACATATTTTCACGCTAAGTCCCAATGAGTATCGAGTGTCTCACGACCGTAGCAGACATGCCTGGCTTTCTCCACATTTATTATCCTTTTCATACAAACACGCCCGTTTCGGAGACTCTTGACACCACCCTCGGATAACAACCGAGCATATTGATGTATTATAATCATGTTAGTGTAATAATTAAATTCAATCAAATATAGTGATTTGTATGTGGTATGTATTTGTAAATTGTATAAACATTTGCATGCTGTCAGAGTCAAGGTTTATTTCCAAGTAGGTACTACATTAATTATATATTACTATTTACTTGTTTTGTTAGATTAATTCGAGCTATTTCATTTTATTTGATTCGTTGGTTAGTATTTATAATTATGTTATTACTTTATACTAAGTACCTCTACGCTCTCTCTCTCTCTCAAGAAATTTCTTGATTTTCATATGACTAACGCCTAAACCTAAAATATAAAAGACAATTTTTAATCGGACAGAATCCGGCAGTAAGTAATTGTTATGAGTATCTACCTATTGCGTTTACAGATAGGCACTGAAAGATCCAACCATGCTCAATAAATTATATAAAGAAATATGAATAACTCATCATATCTGTAGGAATCGTGCCACTGGGCACTCGCGACACTCAGGCTGCCCCGAAGGGAACTTGACGTGAAGATACATACCTACTATGTCAAAAAAATTTGCTATTTTTTCATACTTAATGTGATAATTCATTCGCAAATAATATTAGCTATATATCAATAAAATCGTTTTTTAAGTATAGCTATAGGTAATTACACTGGCTCATGTGCCTTAGTTCGTCTAATCACTACCACCCACCCACATTGGGCAGCATGGGCCTGATACTAGGATTTTAAAAACTTAAAAAAATTTCATTTGTTTTCACCGAGCGAGCCTGCCTTAAAAACTGCCTTGGCTCGCGCGAACTCGTCTTGAAACTTAAACGATTTCGTCCAAAAAATCATAACCAAACGCACGGATCTTTGAATAGAAAATGATTAAGAGATTTAAGGTATCATCAGTAAATGGTCGTTTATTTTGAGGTTAACATTCATAAACAGTGGACCAACTTCATCTAAATCATTTTAACGCCAAAACCCGAGTTTAATGTGACATCTCGAGTAGCTTAATTTACGACGTGACGGATACGACACGATTATAATTTTTACAACTGAAACAAAACAATATGACCCGATTGCTCTACTTTTGTATTTCAGTTAGGTACCTACTTATGTTTTTAGTTACTTTAAGTGATAGTTTTGGGCTAATTTTGATGAAATGCATTATAAATTTTGAATTGCATTCGTATCTGTAGAACAGTGACATTAGAACTTTATGTAATTACCGCTTTACCGGTGGTAATGTCTGCTTGTATTGATAAGAATACATAGAAACATTAAATATTTTCAACAAATGCGACGTAATCTATATGTACCTACCTACCAATCATCTCGATCACGCCAGTTTTCGGAAATGAAAACATCTGTATTTTTCAACTTCACTTCGATTCCATGTATTATATCTGAAATGACATCCTTCTACTGATTAATTAGGTTTTTTGTATCACAAATTGCATTTTATTAAAATTTCAGCTACATTATTATTATTTACTTATTTTTTTGTTATTCACGAAACAGCGGTAGGTAGCACAAATGAATATGTATAATTCTAAAATCAAAATTTTCAAAAATCATGAATCAAGATCGATACAAACAAACGAACTCACAAAACAAGTAAAATAATCGCTTAGGAAAATACTAAAAATAAAAAACGAATCGCTTGGTATAAATGCGTTCACACTAACTGTCAAAATCTGTGTCTCTCGAAATGACAGATGTCACGCTCCTTCTACTAATAACGGGAGCTATAAACGGAACTATTGAACAAATATTCCAGCTATTTATTCGCGCTGATACTATTTTTTACGTTCTAGAAATGCAAAGAAGCAGATAGATTTGCGGATCGCAGGACACATACATCACTAATAGTCAAAGATATTATGATGAGATGCTGGCATTTTAAGTTTCTTGTGCTAATTTATAAGTTACTCTCTTATTGCACCACGACAATGACGAGTGATATTATGTTAGCAAGAAGATGTGAGACGCGTTTAACATTCACATTCACTACAATTTTCAAGTAATCTAGCAATCCAATATACTTGGCCTCTGTGGTCTAGGGATAAGAGTTGGTGTTGATCACATGAGGTATCGGTTTCGATTCCCACCTTGGCCAACATATTAATGTGTATTTCATTTGTAACAAAACAAAGTTGCCCGGGATTATCCATTACCGTTGACGTTAGGTTTGTCTCCGGTATCATTCTGGAAATTTTCTTCGGCTCGTCGTAGAAGTCCTGATACATCTACCAACTTATTGGAGGATATGGGCGTGAGGATACTTTTTTTACGTACATATTACTTGATTATCTCGTTCGCGGACAAATCAGTCATCCCTGAAAATCCCTATCCCTTAAAATTTTCTTTGCGTTTTAGATGTGTGCCATATAGGGCAGGGTTTCTTAAAGTGGGATCCATGGACCATTGAGGAGTCCATAATGTCATTACTAGGGGATCACAATGGTTAAAACGGTAACTTTTAAAAGTAAAGATTATTATAAGTAACATATTATTCGCTTCTTATTATATTAATTGCCTCTGTAGTCTAGCGGATCAGTTGTAGGACTTGACTGCTTTGGGGTCCCGGGTCGAATCCAACAAAACAATAAAAAGAAAATTGGGGTTTTCCAATTTTCTATTAAAAAAAATGTTTGGGATTGGAAATGTGCCCGGTTGGTGATGGGCTTGCCACCATTGTGGGACTTAGTATCTTCGACTAGTCGTGGGTGCAATTTGCAAGATAGGTACTTTTTTTTTTAATATTTTTAACAGAGGTCCGTGGTATTTTTTAAAATTCTTAAAGTGGTTTGCGCGTATTAAAAGTTTAAGAACCTCTAGTTGGATACTACGGATGTACAAACATAAAAACGAACCCATTAATTAACGTATTCATCTCAATGGAACCACAGAATGGATACCATTAATTTAAAATACCATTGTACTTCCAAATTCTCTTACACACCTAGATATGGTTTATAAACGGACCGACAAATTCATTATAACTCTTAGAATATATTTAAGGCAGATGAGAAACGAATAAACAGTACATGGTTCCGTAGGCCATAACAACTTTTTTATGGAATAATTATGACAAGTAGAAGGATTTCTTAGTTTTGAAAAATGAAAACCCTACTTAAATTCAGAAAGGTTCGATATCATCATTATCATCATCATCTGGACACTGGCAACTGGACGTCCATGTTTGAACATAGGTCTTCCCCATAGATCTCAACAGTCACCAAACGGACGCAGTTTGCATCCAGTGTTTTTTCCCCCGTATTGGACCGGGCTCCTTCGCAGAATTGTCCATCTGTCTTCCTGTGCCAGGCAGCTCGTAAAAGGCGAGCATAGGCGTAACCGTCACTAACACCGTGACATTTGAATAGGTGGTAGAGTCTCACAGCGACTCGTCCGGATTGGTACCACCGCTTTACCTATTCCTGCCGCCATAATGTCAGCGCTTGCCATTGACGTATTCCGGTTCGGAGGATATGGTAGCTGGTAAACTTACTTATGCTTGAGGCCTTATATCCTGGCCTAAGGTTGGCAACGCACCATTTCCACCTTTGGTGTCTCTAGGCCGCGTAAATTTTTTTTCCTTTCTGAGAAAACCTGTCTGTTTGCCTTCCAATATCATAAAAAGCGGTGGATCTTTTTGAATTTTTTGCGCTCGCACAATCCTTGCTTCTTCCTATCCTCGATTATGCAGATGTTTGTTACATAAATTTTACTGAAGATCAATTAAATAAACTAGAGCGTCTTCAAAATGTTGCCACTCGGTTCATATTTGGACTTCGCAAATATGACCATGTTACCGATTTTCGAACAAAACTCATATGGTTACCAATTCGCCTTCGCAGGAATGCGCATACACTCAATCTTTTATTTAGTGTTCTTTTAATACCAATACTCCCGCCTATTTTAAAGAGAGGTTTATTTTTCTTAACGAAGATAACGTTGGTCAACGTCATTGCAAAAGATTTTTGTTAAAGATTCCGGAACATAAAACTAAATTCTATAAATATTCGTTTACAGTACGGGCTATTAAGCTATGGAGCTCACTGCCTGTTGAAATAAGACAGGCAGAAAGCAACTATGGGTTTAAGAAGATGGTAAAGAAGTTTTACCTGATACTTTAGCACCAAATTTATAACTGGGCAACTTGGAAAATGTTCACTACCTATTTAATGTGCATAATTTATTTTTTTATTTGTTTGTTTTAACTTTAATTTATAATTTAAACACTTGTTTTAAAAAGTTAGATTACTTTCTAAATCAATTATTTGATAGATTTATGATTTATTAACAGTTGTTGTACCTCTCCTTATTTTAATGTATTTATCTTCTAAGCGTTGGTTGTTTGGAAGAGATCGCTTGTTAGCGATAAAACCGCCTTTTGTATAAAATATGTTTTTATAAATGTAATTAATACCTATGTAACAATTTCATGTTTTAGTTGTACAATAAAGAGTTTATTATTAATATTATTATCCACCAAAGTTGGTAATGAGTTAAAACCTGTCTGTCATACAAGCCCGCTAAGTTCCTTTCGCCAGATCTTCTTGGTGTGTGGCCGCGTTCAGATTTGGTGGTAGATTTAAGTATTGATAGACGCGTCACTATAGGTACTATAGTGTGTAGTATATTAGCTGTTGCCCGCGTGATCCCACATAAACATTATTTCGGTATAAAAACTATCCAACGTGTTAATCCAAGTTAAATTCTACATGTGTGCCAAATTTCATTAAAATCAGTTCAGCAGTTTTTGCTTGAAGAGTTAACAAATAAACACAGAAACTTTCGCATTTATAATATTAATATAGTATCTTTATAAATATAATTCTTGTATTCATTTATTTGTCACTGAACTTCTTCTAGACGAGTGGACCGATGTTAATGAAACTTTTTGTGTGTGTTTAAGGGAATTCGAGAATGGTTTAGATTCACAATTTGGTCTCCTGGAAAATATTAATCCTTAATTATTTTTTTATTAATAATAAGTAGTTGTTGATTTTGGAATGTTTCACATCGGATCCGACAGACTGCGCTACCGTCGAAGCATTAATGTCAAGCGATACGCAGTTTGCTGTGTCAGCTAGTATTAATATAAAATTAATATTCTGTATGATTTACATAACGTTACCTGCTTCACTACTTTTCAAACTGGAATACGACAGCATATATACGATACGAGAGCAAGGCAGTGCAGTGGGATGAATCCAGACGAATTTGTTTTCATGTGATAAGACAGCGAACGAACGAGGTTCTTTTGATAGTAAGAGTAACTAACAGTGGTTTTTAAACAACTTGAAAATATATCTTCACATCCATATCCCCGCAGAGATAGGCAACCAGGGCTCAAAACAAAAATAAAATAAATGCATTAATGAATTAATTATATCCCATTTTATATTTTAACATTGATGCATCTCCCACGGAAACTCCTTTAATAGGCAGGATAAAAAGTAACCTAGTAACCTTCCTCGGAACATAGAGTAAAAGGTACATGCTAAATTTCATAACGTTCGATTTAGTAGATTAGGCATGAATCGCGGTCGAGATACAAATAGACAGACGGATAGACAAAACATTGTAAGAATGCAAGAAATGTATTCTACTGACCATTTTTAATAGTCTGCATATATATTTTTTTAAATTTACAATTTACAGAATTCACTTTCCTGCAGCCTTGTCTTAATATTAATTACGTGTCACGTTGTTTGTCCGCGACGGACTCCTAAACTACTGAACCGATTTTTTTGCACGCCGTGTGCAGTTTAATCCAACTTGAAAGATAGGATACATCTTACATCTTAATTTATGATAAAAAAAAAAACAAACGAGTGGAGCTGGAACAAGAGCTGCCTTTAAGTATAGGTATAGAGTTAAAGTTAACTCTTTAAAACGAGTGTCAACTCGATATATCTTCCTATCCCGTAAGAAATTTGGCGCGAAGATTTGTTTGTATGTAAGTACAAATTTTGTGATCAATTAATGATCAATTAATACGAGTAGACATTAATAGGCTTGACAAAAAAAGTGAAAGGTTAAAAATATATTTCAAAATTTCTGTTCTTATAATAGTAGGTAGTTACCTAATATTTTTTCATCAAACCACTCTCGCGTTGGTAGCTCGCCGTTACCATCTTTGATATACCGTGATCACCGTAATATCATTTTTTCGTCATCAGAAAGTCTATATGTTCGTTTATCTTTCAACCTCAAAAATCTTACTGAAAACCAATACCCCGCCTCGTAAAGCGAGATTTCGAACATTGTTTTTGGTTAGAATATGATAATCGGAGGCAAAAAAAGTTTTAATTGTTTTGTTACGGAACCCCAAATCGTGTAATTGACTAGCGTTACAAATCGATTTCCGTCACAAAGACTTCTTAATCGTTATACAAGCCCGGCTCTTTGTAACACTATTACACGTACTTTTGGTTTGTCTATGACTGAGTTGATTAAAACTACAATCGTCAACAAAAGTGCTTAAGCTTATTTTTTAGTTTTAGCTAATAAAAATAAAATATAATTTAATCACGAGTTCCAAGGCTAACAAGGCGGCGCTTAGTTATGAATATGTAATAAATAAAAAAACTTTGCAAACGCAAACTGATCCTAACTCACTGTTTTTGATTGCTATTCGTGTCAATGATACATAAGTATAAAAATAATTTTATCATCATAGATATGAAAAAACGCCTGTGTGGTCTAGTGGTTCAGTTGTTTGATTGCATAAGGTCCTGGGTTTGAATCCCGGGTTGGGCAACAAAAAGAAAATTGGGGTTTTCCAATTTTCTAATATAAGAAAATGTTGCTCGGGATAGGATATGTGCCCGGTTGGCGATAGGCTTGACACCTATCACGTCGTGGGACTTAGTATCTTCGGCTAGTCGTGGGTGCCTTGGTTATGCCTCTGCCTACCTCTTCGGGGATATGGGCGTGAAGATAATTATGTAAATCTAATAAATAGACTAAGAAATAAATATCTGATCAAATGTGAAAAATGAACATCATTATTCAATTCCTGTCTCTTTAAGGAACTAACCCCGAGTCTCGTTGATGTACTTTGTTACTTTTATTTAAGTTGAAATTAGATTGTAATTTGTATTTTATACATATAGTTTATAATGTGACTAATAGTTTTGAAAAAAGACAAGCCCGCTGAGTTTCTCAGTGTGTGGTCGCGATTCCGATCCGGAGCTAGTTTACAAAAATGGTGATGCGCACAAGTACCACTTATATAGTCCACGTGAATAAAGTTAATAATATCCAACTATTTACAAAAATAGACTAGACAAGTTCCTTACAAATATTAGAAAAAAAATCGCTCTGTGTTCATTTTAAATGAAGATCCGTATTAGGATAACCGAACTCAAAGGAATATTTATTTCATCGGAAATTACAGAAATAAGCTTACATCACACATCTGGGAGTTCTTTGATCGGTAAATAGAATTAGTTGGAATGATAACTTGTAAACATATTAAACCAATTTATAATCTAATATTAACCTAATTAATTTAATTAAAAGGTATTGTTTTACTTTGTTACAAGAATAGTTTTATCTAATAAATAAAAAAAGGTGATTGCCGCATGTAATACGACGTTAAAATGGCTGAACTGATTTAGTGGATACTTTTAGTTTTACTGATCCGGACATTGCCCTAGGTTATTTATCCGTTGGTTTATCATATTATAGTTGATTATATTTAAACAGAAAATTTGTCTATTTCGAAGTTTTAATTCCGTGCCGGTACCATAACAATAATTTATTTAAAAGAAATCAAACTACTACAGTCTTACCGCAAACAAGTTTCGACACCCGTTTAACTAAACATTGTCTAAATAGGACATCGAACCAATGACACGGATTTATTTCACTGGTGGAAAATCCAATTTCGTAAAACATCTGTTCAACAAGTGTTAATTTTTTTGTAGTAAGGCAGCTAATGATATCTTGGTGATTTTTTTATGTAATAAGAAGGTGACAAGCACTAGACTCTCGTGACACCGTAGACACTACAGATATTGTAGGCGAGTTTCTGTTGTATAAGAAGCGTCTTAGGCCTGATGGTCAAGTCAACCAGGTGCACCCTCCCGATTGGAACTCAACAGTGCCAAACAGTTTTAACATAGCAAGCTCAGGCAGGCGGTGATCTACCCGGCAATCTTGCTGCATAGCAATCTACCATGACTGTTTACCAAACTACTATTATTGGGTGGAACTAAAAATTTACCGGATTTTGATCAAATTCAAATCGAAATCAACTTTAATGCAATAGTTCAAACAAAAAAGAATCATCAGAATGAAATCAAATTTTATAAGTTTTAAGAACACAAATAAAAAATCAAATTCAAAAATTCGAATTGAGAACCTCGTTCATTTTTCGAAGTCGATTGCAATTGTGATTAATAAATGTATAACTATTTTCGACACGACTGTCTTAATTCGTGTGCGATTTAGTCACGGCATATAAACTTTAAATAGTGGGATAGGATTGTCTTTTCTTATTAATTATACAATTATATTAAGATATGGCCAATTTCAATATCCTATTTAAAAATTGAGAGTCTACTAGAGGTTTGTCGCTAGTATATTTTTGTTAGATATTAAAAATAACGTAATACGTCTCGCGAGGTAAAAGAACGATTGTAATAGCAATTTGCTTGAGAGGTTTGTTTTCCCCCGTATTGATCTGGGCTCCTTTGCAGAATAGACCGTCTGCCTTCCTGTGCCAGTCACCTCGTAAAAGGAGAGCTTAGGCTTACCGTCACTAGCATCATGACGTCTGACTAGGTGGTAGAGTCTTGCAGCGACTTGCCTGGATTGGTACCACCGCCTTACCTTATTTCTGTCCCCATAATGTCAGCGCTTGCCGTTCCCGTGTTTCAATCCGGAGGATACCTTAGCCGGTAAACTTACTTTTGCTCGAGGCCTAATATTCTAAGGTCGGCAACGCACCATAACCACCTTTGGGGTCTCTAGACGGCGTGAATTCCGTCATCATCAGGAAATCCGTCCGTTTGTTTGCCTTCCAATATCATAAAAAAGAGGGGTTTCGATGTACTTAGGGCTTATTAAGTTACTATCACCGTTACTTATTAATTGTGTAAAAAGCCACAAGTTCTTGTTTTAATTGGACTCATTGTACTTAACTGATTTACTTTTGCCCGAATTTACTCCACTAAGGCCAGCACATTCCTGGGTTAAGTATTTAACACTGAGTTAGCGTCTAACTACGGTTAAATCACCGTATTTTTGACAGTTTAACTCAATATCAAATGTAACCCGGGAAATTGCAAGTGGCACTTATAATATTTATTTTATCTTTTAAGAATTATTAGGTCTATAAAAACTGTATCTAACTTTCTCATAAAGATAGCTACGTAAATTTCTCGCTAGATTTATGCGTCGACCTATGAAGCCCTGACATTCGGCGTCTCAGAGGTCAGCTCTTACATTTTCTGGCCAGGCGGCAATATTTCATTATAGATCATTTGGGGACTCGTATGCAATGTACAGGATGTTCTCATAACGTATATAAGTCATATTATTTTTTATTTATTACTAGCTTAGATGTTGTCCTGTCTGAACTATGCATGTTGTTTTTTTGTGCATTTGAACGGTCTCCTGACAGTAACTAACACAACAAAAAAGGATTTATCAAAATTAGTCCATCCGTTTATGCGTTATATTTGTATTGCGTGATATATATTATGTCAAATATTTCTATGTAATAAAAATTGTTCTATTGGAAATAAAAATGGAGATTACGAATTCTGTAAAGTGATTTTTTTATTTTACATTTATAGTTGCTATTGCAAAAAATTAAATAACCAAAAAGTTAGTGAAATTTCTAAGAACATGTTGAAAAATCATGTAACAAAATCATCAAGAAATATGCGTATTTTTTCGTGTAGGTTGCAATTTTATATAAAAAAAAATTTGGTGGTTTAATTGTTTAGTTTTCGGTAAATGCAGTTTATGCATTGCATGGACGCTTATTCGTATGTAGATACATATTATTTAGTGCCTACATAATATTTAGTACATTATAACTTACCTTTAACATGAAACTTAGGTACCTACTCCTCCTACACTAGCACCATTTTGAGAATGAAAAATGAAATTGCCCAAAAATAATGTTATTAATATGTATATTAAACTTTTACCATCTTCTCTACACAACATTTAAAAAAATAGTCACATTTAGCTCCGTCAAATTTTAAACACAGGTTTAATCCTCATATCTTGCGGTACAGACTCGCCTATAGAAATCTCGTGAGCTTTCCTATTTGAAAGCACTAAATGAATGTGTTTAAATCTGGCTAGTGCGGAGAACGCAATGTCAAGTATATTGTATTAAATATTATTTATTAAAGATTTACAAACTTTATTTTTAAACGCTTTATTCAACATTCATACATGTCTTCACGCCAAGTCCCTTACGAGGTAGGCAAAAAGTATCGGGTTGGCACCCGATAATCTCTGCCTACCACATAAGAGATCTCAGGATCCTGGTCCGCCTCATTCACATTCGTTACTCTTTTCATACAAACACGCTTGTTTCGGAGACTCTTGACACCACCCTCGGCTACTATCCGAACGATCTGATAGTGAAATATCAACCTTGGTCTCTCGGTCACCTACATCCATTCACATTCGTATTGAATCTGCTTATCAATATTTTATATGTCATTCTTTTTACATGACCAAACCAGCGAAGCATGCAATTTCTCATTATAACACCAACACTTTCATTTAATCTCACTTTTTCTCGGATGTCCATTGTTACAAATTGCTGTCAGCGAGCGTTTTCCGACCGCATTTATCCTAGTTTCATGCTTTTTCTGACACACTCAACTTTATTCAACTTACTTATTTTTATTTAATACCTGTCGTTCAAATTTTGTAAAAGAAATTCAAGTTTAAGTTGATGGAGTCTCACCTTGTCAACAAGTTTATAGGAATATAAAAATATAAAGTGACAGTTCTCACAAATGTCAAACGTGAAATTGGATCTATTGAAAAAAATACCAAGTTTTATTAATATGTTTTAATAGCAAACAGCCTGTATATCTGACAAGTACGGCACACATTAATAATGTTTCGCGGTCATCCATCAAAAGCAACAATACAACATAAGTACTCGAAACTAAATATTCTGCGTTTCTTGTAGTATATCATCAATAAGGAGACCATGGGGTCTTTGGTTTTTAGCCATTTATTAATAGACCATGGCAGAAAAAAGTTTTTACAAATATTCGACTCGTGTTCTGTGTTTAAAGTCTTCGATTAGTCAGATAGAAAACAGTAAGATGTATCCCCGATTTGGTCCGGGCTCGTTTGCAGAATAAACCTTTTGCCTTCCTGCCTGGCAGCTTGTAAAAGGCGAGCATAGGCTTGCCGTCACTAATACCGTGATATCTGACTAGGTGGTAGAGTTTCACAGCGACTCACCCGGATTGGTGGTACCACCGCCTTACCTATTCCTGCCGCCATAACGTCATGACGTGTTCCGGTTCGGAGGGTAAGGTAGCCGGTAAACTTACTTTTGCTCGAGGCCTAACATCCCGGCCTTTGGTTGGCAACGCACTATTACCACCTTTGGTGTCTCTAGGCGGCGGGAATTTCTTACCTTCAGGAAATCCGTCTGCTTGTTTGCTTTCCAATGTCATAAAAAAATACTGCAAAGGCTAGTGGAAGAAGTAAGTATAATCCTTATAAAAGACTCCATTGAAAAAACGAGGAAGGAAGTATTTATAAATATATTATTTAATAAAATTAACTATGTTTAAGAATATGCGTTTGTTTTGGCGATGTTACTCGTATTTTAAAAACTGATAGGTGTAAAGACTAAAGAATCAATGTTATGGCAAAATGCTTAAACATAATATGCTGTATTTCTCCCATAGTAGCACTGCACATTGCAGTTTGTTTTTTTGTGTTTTGTATTTTTTTTAATATTGACAATTTTTTTCTTTTATGTTCTGTGTTTTTTCTTTAATTGTAGATTGTACAACTAAAACATTCTCCGTTGTAATGTATGTAGTGAAAGTGTATGTTAATGAATGTTTCTTTCTTTTCTTTACTTTATTAAAAGAAAAGTTTTAAATTAAAAAGGTTCACATGAAGTAGTAAGAGAGGTATTGGAGGTGAGGCTGTGTAGAACGACATATATACATACATTAGGCGATATTATGTCTACAATTAAAAAAAAGAATCGTTATTTATCTCAACATAACCTTATTGCATAGTTGGTTAAAATGAAACAATATACAACAATACTATTCAATTTTCCAAAGAGATTTTCTTGTGAATCTCATAAAGCGTGGTTTTTGGCAGTTTGACGCTCGCCGGAAACGCCGCGCCGGCCATCTTGCCCTGCAACCGGAAGTAACCATTGCGAGGCGTCAGCGATTGGTTGTAGGGCTTGGAAGATGTAGAAATGATCTTTTAATATTTTTCAAATATTTTTCATATTATTTAGCAATCATAAATGAGTCGTGAAATCTCAAGAATTTTGTTAAATACTGCTGAAATCGTACCCAATCTTACGTGTACGGTCCTATTCTTTATGGTAATTTAGTTTTGAGAATGTTTTAAACGTGCCTATTTTAGGAAACTTAATTCCAAACGTTACCACTGGTTTCTTTTTTTATGATATTGGAATGCAAACAATTTGCTGATGGTAAGAAATTCACACGGACTAAAGAAACCAATGGTGCGTTGCCAACCTGAGCCCGGGATTTTAGGCCTCGAGCAAAAGTAAGTTTACCGGCTACCTTACCTTCCAAACCGGAATACGTTTATGGTCGGCGTCGAGTCGCTGCGAAACTCTACAAGCTAGTCAGATGTCACGGTGTTAATGACGGTAAGCCTATTCTCGCTTTTTACGAGGTGCTGGGAGGGAAGATGGCCTATTCTGCAAAGGAGCCCGGACCAATACGGGGAGAATTATATTTATATTATACGGCGAAATCTTTCGTAGAATATAGTCCAACATTTTCCTATTAATAAAACAACTCATAAGTGGCAGGCGTCGTTCGTTTCTTACTATTACATTATAGATGTAAGTCGACGCTACCTTAACACATCAAAAAGCATGGTATAAATTTGTGATGGTTCGCCCTTATAACTATCACCACCTGAGTATTATCTCTGCCATGATTCAGAGCAGGTACAAATGGTAAGCCTGTCAGCTTAATCGCGCAAAAGTCTAAACATTTACCTTCAAGAAAAAGTTTCGCCCCAGATAGGATTTGAACCTATAGCCTGTCAAGCCGACGAATGCTCTGACCATTTGAACTACTGAGAATTCAAATTTGGCGATTCCTTTAATTACCGTGTAGTTATGTCCTATAGATGCCAAGTTCTGATTATATAATAAAAGAGTACATAGTTACAGATGAAATTCACATTTATCTAATTTGTATAGTACAGTTATATAGTTAGTACAGCTATCGCCTCTGCGGTCTTGAGATGCCGAGTTTGATCACCGGGTCAAGCAACAAAACCAATATCCAATTTTCTAATAAAAATAGCGTTTCCCGGGATTGGATATGTGCCCAGTTAGCAATAGGCTTGCCACCTATCACATTATTAGACTTAGTGTCTTCGGCTAGTCAAGAATGCCCCGGTTATGCCTCTGCATACCTCTTCGGGGATATGGGCGTCAAGATACTTTTTTTATTAAAGTATAGATATACTATACTGGTGAGTTTTCTCCTCATCAGAATTAAGAAATGCATCCTTGCTTGCGTGCCTTCCAATCCGTTAAAACAAAGTGTTGTTTTATTGGATTGGAAGGAAATTTCTAGAATAAGGCGTCACTTCTAATAATTCGAAGCTCTATGATATCAGTCAGACATGTCCATCGGACGCGGGCGTGGTTCGCTTTACAAAATTGCCAGATGTCTAACTGATTTCATTTTTCCTTTAACAGTATAAGTGTGAAAATCGATTAAATGAAAATCGTTCCGTATCAATTTATTATATGGTCTATCTGTGGTTACGAACGAATAGACAAATTGCAATGCCTTTTCTTAAAGCTGACGTGACGGAGATGTTTCTACATAACGATCAGTAGGGTTACTCTTGAATCTCGATATCATGCGAATTGGAAATTGGAATTGTGTATATCATTTTAGGTACTTTTGAACACAGTACAATTTACAAACAAATTCAACGAATCAGATAAAATCATCTATTGTTATTATTAACTAAATGTCAATAATTCGCCAGTATTGTGTTCAAGAGTACCTAATATGAGCGGATTCCAATTTCCAATATTGCATAAATCAAACTTGAAAAGTAGTTCTACTGGTTTTTTAGTGTCACTTTTTTGAAATTCTATGATTTTATTTTTTTATCGTTTACTAACATTAATACCATGCCTATGATTGGCTTATTGCATAGTTTTCTTTGATTTCTGTTAAAGATAATGTAGGTATTCTTGTTGTAGTAGAAACCTTAAATCTTGGTACATGGTAGAAGCTCTGCGAAGATTGTCTGTGATCAATATCATTGACTTTGTTATATCCTTTTCCTATTTGAAAGGTAACCATTAAACTTTCCCTAAAAGCTTATAATATAGGCTTCAAGTTGGCAACGCATTAGCTTTCTTAATCTATACATGACATCGAGCAATCAGCCTGCTTGTTTCTATACTTTTTAAACTGTTAAAAAGTATTAAGTAATGAAAGGCCTATGTCCAGCAGTGGACATCCTCCCGCTGATGATGATGATAGTGATGAAGTAATGTAAATAATAATAATAAATATTCCCTGACAAGTTACACAAATAATTTGCTTGTGTTATGGTTGTCAATCAACGATGCTTATACATAGAAATTCTTGAATTGATACCGACATAAATTAAATAAACACTCAGAACCATAAAATAACTTTTCATCACACAAATGTCTGCCTCGTCGAGAATCAAACCTGAGCCTCGCTGTTGACCGATGGAGCTAGGCTTGTATACCAGCTCATTGACTAAATATTTCACACAGAGGCTGAGATGTTAAAAAGCCTCTTTGTATAAAAGCTTATGGTATGCTGATTATAGTGGCAGGAATAGGTAACAAATGTACTAATAGGTTCAGGATGAAAATAAGGATGAAAATATTTGGCACTAATATTTAGCACAAAATCAACGATATTTCAACAATTTGATGGATTGAACGAATATGACTATGACTATGAAGACCGTACGAAGTGGAGAAGAAAGTGGATTCTAGGTTGTCCAAACGCGAGGATCAGTCTGAATATTAACTCTTACCTACCTAGGTAGGTAGATGAGAGGAAAACATTGTATCTTCAAGTATCTTCACGCCCAAAAAGAGGTAGCCAGAGGCACAACCAGGGCACCCACGACTAGCCAAAGACACTAAGTCCCACAATGTGATAGGTGGCAAGCCTATCGCCAACCGGGCATATTTCCAATCCCGAGCAACTTTTCTTTTTCATTAGAAAATTGGAAAAACCAAATTTTCTTTTTGTTGCCCGACCCGGGATTCGAACCCGGGACCTCATGCAGTTAAGTCCAACAACTGAACCGCTAGACCACAGAGGCGAAAATATTGTACAATTTTTAACGAAAAAAGGATTAACTTTAAATAATGGGTATTTATGTTCGACACCTATTTTATTTTACTGTATGTTATACCCAGTGTTGATCTGGACTACGTTGCTTTTTTTTTTTTTTGAATGACTAAATTGTTGCTAATCTCGCGATTTTATGCAACTTCACCGAGCTTTGTGGGCCGAGCAGAGTGCTCAGCCCGACTACGTTGCAGAATTCCACCTGACTTACTGCTAGGCAACTCGTAAAAGGCGATCATAGGCTTACCGTCACGAACACCGTGACATACTGACAAGGTGATAGAGTTTCGCAGCGGCTCGCCCAGATCCGCATCACCGCCTTACCTATGCCTGCCGCCATAACATCAGTGTTTGCCGTTGACGTGTTCCGATTGGCGTGTTTTTCTTACCGTCAGGTAATTCGTCATCTTGTTTGCCTTCCAATGTCTTTAAAAACGATAGTTTCTTTTTAATTTGATATTTCACCGAGGATCTCTAAACCGTAATAGGAAATGGTAATAACTGTAACATCAAAAGAATGGAATCGCCCTCAGTCTTTTTGGATTAGATCAAAGGATTTTCGCGGTTCCTCATTGATTTGTATACTTTAATCAAAACAATAATTTTGTTATTTTTACTTTTGTTAGAATTTGTTCCAACTAATACTTAACGGAACTTTATTTTTCTAATGGAAAGTGATGAAGGGGATTTAAGTTAAGGGATATGGTAACACTGATGTGTGTTGGTGGAGTAATTTGGTAATGTATATTACTGGACTATACTTCTACTACTTTTTTTATGTTATAGGAAGGCAAACAAGCAGACGGATTTCCTGATGGTAAGAAATTCACGCCGCCTAGAGATACCAAATATGGTAATGGTGCGTTGCCAACCGGAGCTCAGGATGTTAGACCTCGAGAAAAAGTAAGTTTACCGGCTACCTTACCCTCCGAACCGGAACACGTCATGACGTTATGGCGGCAGGAATAGGTAAGGCGGTGGTACCAATCCGGGCGGGTCGCTGCGAAACTCTACCACCTAGTCAGATGTCACGGTGTTAGTGATGATAAGCCTATGCTCGCCTTTTACGAGCTGCCTGGCAAGAAAGGCAGATGGTCTATTCTGCAAAGGAGCCCGGACCAACACAGTCTATTTATTTTAACAAAGGGGTACTGAGTATGTCCCTCGCATATTTCCGATACTGACAGAGTGAGATGTAGCGTTTGTAAGGATTGGCACTACGCCTTTGTTGTCATTGTCAAATTGTAATGGCGGGTTCGGATTGATTTAAATTAACTTTATCTTATACCTTAAATGAGCAATTCTTGTATATATATATATATATATATATATATATGTCATTGTAATCTCGGGATCGGCTCTAACGATTTTAATGAAATTTAGTATGTAGGGGGTTTCGGGGGCGATAAATCGATCTAGCTAGGAATCATTTTTAGAAAATGTCACTTTATTCGTGTTTAAACTGAAAAATATGACATCCTGACATCTATTGGCGGTTGAAGATACTTTTTTTTTGCACTCGTGTGTTAAAAAATAGAGTATAGGAAATACCTTGTCTACGACTCGTGAGGATTTCTATTTGTTCCCACTTACCTTTTCATAAAATCAGTGCTTACCTACTACTGTTTTGTTCTGGTTAAGATAAAGGATTTTTTTATGATACTGGAAGGCAAACAAGCAGACGGATTTCCTGATGGTAAGAAATTCACGCCGCCTAGAGACACAAAATGTGGAAATGGTGCGCTGCCAACCTGAAGCCGTGTTGTTAGGCCTCCAGCAAAAGTAAGTTTACCGGCTACCTTACCCTCCGAACCGTAACACGTCAACGGCAAGCGCTGACGCTATGGCGGCTGGAATAGTTAAGACGGTGGTACCACCGGGCCACCGTGGTACCGGGCGAGTCGCTGCGAAACTCTACCACCTAGTCAGAAGTCACGATGCTAGTGACGGTAAACCTATGCCCGTCTCTTACGAGCTGCCTGACATCAAGGCAGATGGTCTATTCTGCAAAGAACCCGGACCAACACGCACAACATCTCAGCTTTGGTTGGCAATATTATCATCGTTAAATACCAACTATTTCCTCTAGTAGACAAGAAAGATTACCATCATAAAATCTATCTGCTTATTAGTTGCTATTATAAAGACGTATCTTTTAAATAAAAAATCATCAAATTACAAGCGAAGATTCCGTCACTGAGCCTCTTTTTATTGGTTCATTTTTAACATTTTTTCTTCAATTAATATCAGTCATTTTGAATGAGATTGAGTTGTCACTTACCGGTGAGCGGTTCTCATAAGTTAGGCTAATGTATTGAATATTTCAATCTAATAGATCCAGCCTCGCTATGGGATAAACCTGTTGTTGTATGTGTCCATTGTTATAGACGGTACGGCAGGATAAATGACAAAATATATGTTTTGCAGATTATGTATTCACTAAGTCCTTTTTTTTTGTATATCGTGTATTTATAATGTGTTATTGTGAATGTATATCCAACTATGTAAGTTTCTTTACGTTCACATCCCTGTAGATAGAGAACAATCAGCAGAAAAAATAGCTGAAAAAAATGTTCCTACAATGTAGTAGGTGGCAAACCCGACTAACCTGGCCAACTGGACACTTTTCAGTTTTCCAATCCCGGGCAAGGTTTTTTTTTTATTTGAGTTGTACAGCCCCGTAATGAAACCTGAAGCCTTATGTTGTCAATGTCAATAGCACACAATTAGACCAGAGATGGAGTTATAATTATTAACTATTTACTCCATGACCATACATAATGTAAGTGTGGCAATTAACAACTCATCGAAAATCTGCAAGTATTATTATTTATTACATCATCATTTGACTAATTTTCATTAATTTTTATTTAGAAATATTTAATAAAGATATTAATTGGTAACAAACCACACGTGCAAATAACTCAAATGCAATAAGTAAAATGTCAGTGATTTAGATTTGCGGTTGGTTATTAATAGCTGCATTTAGGTAACTTGATTTTATTGAGCTCGAAATTACAAATAAGCATTCGGATATCTTGGTGGTACACGCCGCCTTAATACTTCACTGGTGGTTATTGTAGCGTTATGATCCTGGGACGTTAAGCCTTTTGAATCAACATATTATGGGCTACTTTACTTTCTATAGCCAGGATAATACACTGGTATACACAGGCTGTATGATAACAGGAGTGAGGAAAGCGGTGGAATAAACCAACTAATCATGTATACAATGTCAGTGACAAACGAACAGATACTGGCCTCCTACGACCTGTTTAGTAGGAAAGAAATTGGCTTAAATAATGACAATTAAATAACATTAGACAGAACTTCTGAACTGAACTCTGATGACGAAACCAGTAAATTTATGTCATTCTTGCAATAAGCACTCCGCAATTCTTTCCGAAGAAACTAATTCCCACAATGTCATAAGTGCAAACCTTTTGCCAACCGGACAATTATCCAGTCACGGGCAACATTATTGTTAGAAAACATATTTTTGTTATCTAACCCGGTAATAGAACCCGATACTTCATGAAGCCATGTCGAACGCCTTAATAATATAGCACCGAGGTGATTATGAAAAAAAAGTTTGAGAATACAATTGTTTACAAATTGTGTATGAAATATAGAGACAATGGAAACAAACCTTAACCTATTACATAGCTTTGTAATTTTTCTGTCTGTCGCCAAGGGTTAGAGCCACAGGGTAATTTAAAACATACCCAACGTACACTAATGTAGCCTTACGGTAGATCTTCGGTCAGATAAACTAAACAAATGGCAAAGGAAAACGATTATTGAATACATAATATGTTAATTATAATAGGCTTCGTGTAATAGGTTTTTACGGTGTATTAATACACCTATAGTATTTGAGAGCTAGATACGATTAATTTTACTCTTAGATTTTTAGCGACCCTTCAATAATGTGCAGGTATTACCAACCCGTTTAATTAATTTCCATAATTTTGATGTTCACAAAGATTGAAGATGTTTATTGTAAATAAATTAGAGATACAATACATAACACACGTGGTTTCTTTTGATATAAACATCGTAAATATTCCTAAAGAAGACAAAAACTAAAATTAGTTAAATGGGTCTGTGATAAGTGTAGATTTAAGATATTATGTCGTTAATAGCTAACCTTAATGTAAATTTGTCAAAGGTGTTCAGATTATCGCAATTATTATGGTTGAATCTTATTTTTATTATTATTTTATATAATGACTCTACCGCCATTTTGCCTACAAAATAAGACGACGTGTGACGACACCATCGCCCGTTGGTGGTAACTTGTAATCTAATTTTAAGGTTTCTAATAAAGTAACTTCGCCTTACTAATACTTAGGTATTACATAGAAGGTGTCAGAGCGCTGTGCAGGTCGCCACCGTCGTCGTGTCTATTCCTTCTAGCGTAGCTTCAATTCTCGTTAGTCCGGTTCTGAGCTGGAGGGTAATGCAGCTGGTAGCTTATGTTCATAGATCCTGGCCACAGGATATTTATTCAGTACTTATGTGACTTTGTCTTCTACCATCAGGAGTACCACCTATGTTTCAACATGTTATGCTTTTTTATATATATATGATGCAAAATAACACAATTTTATATGGGTATTTAATATCACTACATAGAGTACAACAAAGTCGCTTCCCCTGTCCCTACGTTTCTTTGTACGCTTAAATCTTTAAAACTAAGCTAATAATTTTGATGCGTTTTTTTTAAATAGATAAAGTGATTGAAGAGGAAGGTTTATATAATGTATATATACGAGTATATTTTATTATTTTTTCAAGTAGGTATTACTTCTCATGCGCGTGCTTACATAAGTACACTCACCCATTTTTATTAACATTTATACTAACATTTAGTACCAAAAATTAAATGTCATATCCGATTCCAAATCGAGATTGCATGAATCGAGACCTACTGGTCCCAGACGATGAAACAATGTGGTATTTAACTTACACATATTTCGAAGTCATAATACAATGCTATTTTTCGAAAACTGTTCATAGGTTTAAGCGAAAAAGTTGTATAGCATAATTTAAAAACTTACATGTTAATTTGAGTTTAATTTAGCAATTCTAAAAGGTAAGATAAGTAAGTTTAAGAGTTTCTAGAGAATTTCATTTCTTTGAATTTGAGAAATTTAAAATTTTAATTTTTCTTTCATCAAGAATTTGTTTAATACAAAGAAAAGCTTTCTCTTTTATTTAAAAATTAGAAAGTCTCAACAATCAAATCATCAATTCAGAAATCTTATATTAGTTTGTACGAACGTTTCTACCTTGTTTTGGAAGACGTTGGTAACGTAGCTGTTTTTACCAATTACGAATGTTAGCTACTAGCTTTCTGACAAACTAACGTAAGTGTAGCTTACAAGATATATCTATCACAAAAATATGGAAACCTTAAGGAATCCAGTTAGATGACAACTTTCGTCTTTCTTAATATAGAGATTTGTCAAAGTAAATTTGGAACAAATACTTAATAAATTATGAATGAACCAATAAAACCTGAACAAAAAGTTAATAGCCAACTAGGTACAGATAAAGTCGTATTTAATAACACTATTGTGTTTCTCTCTCAGAATTTTGCAATAAGAAAACAAATAAAACTCATTTAAATTATGTATAGTTACGACAAATTTATTTATGGTATAAAAAAGTAGATAATTTAACACACATATTACCGATTTGTGGTTTTTGTACTAAAAAGCTTGTAAAATCACAAATCGTCTTATGCCCGTTTCCTATATTCAAGAAACGACTCGTTTATCTTACGTATGGTAGTTTTTTGGACGAACAATAAGAAATCTAACTACGGTCTTTTGTTATTGGCCGTTAACATTTTGTGTAACTATGAGCAACGCTTCGTCACTTTTAGACAAACTATCAATGGTTATACTAACGGATCATTGTTCGTTGATTATAGAAACCAGGCTTAAAACTTTGTTAAGCATAATGAATGAGTACGTATTTTTAAAGAATTAATCACGCAGTTAAGCTTTGGTGTCTCTAGGCGACGTGAGTTTCTTAGCACCAGGAAATCCGTCTACTTGTTTGCATTCTTATATCATAAAAAAGCCTTGAGGTCTAGTAGCTATGGACTTGACGTCGTGAGGTCCTGACCTTTGCGGGGTCAGGCAACAAATAGAAAATGTGTTATTTTAAATTTTCTGACCTAAATACTCCAGAGAAGCTACAGCACAGAACTGTCTTGTTGCCGGGATGGAAGGCCCGTTGTGCAAGTCTACCGGCTGCTCTAACCTACATAACAGTGCTACATGGCGGCAGGAATAGGTAAAGCGGTTCCTACCTGGATAATTTGCTGCACAACACTTTTACCAGTGGTCTTGTTGGTGTTGACCCATGTTTGAAACTACGAGCCTGGCAGATATGTAGATTAACTATTCTACTCAGAAACCCGGACCAAAGCCCGAAACCATCGAAAAAAAAGCTAAAGAGCTTATAATATCAGAATTCTCATGAATTATTTTAAGCATTTGAACTGTTAAAGGTATGAGTCATGCAATTATTGTAGAATTAAGTCGGAATGAGTTTGTAAGTTCTCTTTAATGACTAACAATGTACTTCAACAATAGCCAGCTATGAGCTGTCTACATGATACAGATCGAAGGCATATCTGATAAGATTTTCGTCAATAATTGCTTTTATATGACTTCGATATGCTTTCAACAAACGATTTGGAGATGTGGAGCGGGGAATGTTTAGAAGTGACTAAAAATATTTTTACTAGCTGTTGCCGGCGGCGTTGCCCGCGTGGTGATTGATCCTATAAGAATTTTTTTGGGATAAAAATCTATCCTATGTGTTAATCCAAGTTACCCTCTATGTGTGTGCCAAATTTCATGACAATTGGTTAAGCAGTAAATGCGTGTAGGAGTAACAAAGAAGCAAACATTCAAACTTTCGCATTTTTAATATTATTAGAATGGGATACGATAGGATAGGATTCACCATAGTAGACTTACTCTATATTAGTCCTAGTTTTATTTGGTGAATATAAAAAATCGAAAGACGAGCGTCGGTCTTAGTAATTAATACCGCGAGTCCTAACTATTTCATGTCTTTTTATCGACTAGTTGACAAGTCCCTATAGTTGCTGTCGTATTATTCCTTCTTTCCAACATAAAGCCGGTGCTTGCACTGTCGTGTGCCACCCTAGAGTAGGCAAGCTGGTAAGGAATCCCCTCTGTTATGTAAGGGTTCAGTGTTCTCGACATCATGAGGCATTGGGGTCCAACCGCGAGTCAGGCAACAAAAAGGAAATGTAGTTTTTATATTTTTAAAAAAAAATAACGTTGCCCAAGATTTGGTTTGTACCAGGTTGGTAATAGGCTTGGTTTTTTGTGGATGCCATGGTTGTGCTTTTGTTTTTCGGGGATATAAGCTTGAAAATAATTTCAAATAACAAATTTTCGCTGGTCTTCAAAAAATGTAACAATGTATATGCAATAATCTGTGGCTATTCTACCAATTCTAAGTCAATTATAAGATAGATCAGAATGACACAGCACTTGCAATGGACACTTGCGGTCAGATCCCCAACGGAGGAACATGGATAGTAGATGAACTAGATGAGCTTTAAAATGTAGATTAAATATTACTGCCACACGATCACACCACCTTGATGCTTGGGATCTACAACTGTTCGCTTTTTAACTTTTAACTCTCGAAAGGGAGGATCTTCTCAATTGGATTTTTTTGTATGTATATGGCCAAATCAAAACGATTTTGGTGATAATTTTTTTTAGTAAAAATGGGTGGGTTTTTTAATGATATTGAAAGGCAAACAAGCAGACGGATTTCCTGATGGTAAGAAATTCCCGCCGCCTAGAGACAACAAAGGTGGTAACGGTGCGTTGCCAACCAGAGGCCGGGATGTTAGGCCTCGAGCAAAAGTAAGTTTACCGGCTACCTTACCCTCCGTACCGGAACACGTCATGACGTTATGGCGCGACAATTTTATTAGGACTGAAGTGAGTGTAAGAATGGTATGTTATCATGACGAACGCGCTTCTAGTGATATTAATATTATAGAATAAGTCATGTGTGCAAATAAATTCACTATTATGAATATAGAAGACCGTTCAAAGTGACGAAGGCGATGCGAAAATTATTAACATTGGTATTATCATAATAAGTATACATTGATAAAACATCTATTTTCTTTAACTCCATGTAACCTTTAGATAGACAAACAAAGAATGACTTGTAATGATCGCCCATCCAGTGCTCGCATCTGTGCTGTTGACAGCCGCGGAGAATGAGAACTAATTTAACAAATAATACTAATGTTTTTTACACAGGGAAAGTTTCACGATTTCTGTTTTAGCAATTAAAGAATAAGTTTGTATTTACGACCATTATCTCAGATGTAGGGTTAAAATCTTCAACCCATGTAAAAACTTTAGCAGTTTGAAGGTAATTTCATGTGTTCTAATATTTCCATCGTCGGCTCTTGGTGGAATTCCGTTATGATTAAAATCGTTTGTACTCAAATACTTTTTATAGTATATGAAGTCACAAATACATATACACATCAAATAAGATACCAAAGATTATTATCCTTGCCAATCTGAATTACAACCAGATAATTCGGATAAGCTGCTACATAGTAGTCTGCTACCTAATAGTCAAAAAAATCAGTTTATTTACTTTTTTTATACTAAGCAAGCGGGTTCGATTCCCAGGTCGGGCAACAAACAGAAAATTTGGTTTTTCCAATTTTCTAACAAAAAAAAAGTTGCTCGAGATTGGATATGTGCCTAGTTGGCGATAGGCTTGCCACGTAGCACAGTGTGGGACTTAGTGTCTTCGGCTAGTCGTGCGTGCCCTGGTTGTGCCTCTGCCTACCTCTACGAAGATATGGGCGTGAAGATACTTTTTTCAAGCAATCTAAATTTTCTATAAAAATATAAAGTTAGTTTACTTATGTACCTTTGCTTTAAACACCCTAAAACTTATACGTAGATTCAGCACAATTGGCTTAGAAACAGTAGTTTATTTAAAAATATTATTTTTTGTCTGCGTACAAAACTTTTTTCAATCCCCGTATCCCGCTGTTGATTTTAATATGTTCGTAGAAGAGGGTTTTTAAAAAAAATGGTGTTTTTAAATTAAATTACTGAAAATAGAGAAGATAAATAGAAAAGTTTTTAGTTATATCTTCACGACATTACTCGTACTAAAATTCCCTGCAGTAATCTACTTACTACCTGTACATTTTTACAGGTGGTCAAACTAGTAACATTTATATTCTATTCTGTCTATATCCATCGGCCGTTGTTTTTATTTTTAGAAGAGTTGAGCTTATTTATTTTCTACATGAAATCATAACTTTCAGTTTTTACAAAACAAAATATGACATGATAAGCCAAAGCAAAAATTGGCAAGACTAAAATTCGATAGTCTGGGTCTTGAGGACTGTAGGACACCGCTTTTACGAAATGGCTTTTCTTTTTAGTGCCCATTTCGAGCGCAAAGAAATTAAAGAACTTACTCGATCGGAACAATAAAAATATTCAGTCTTATTTGTATGTCAGTAGTTTTTGTTGGAGGCGGTAACTTGATAGAAATTTCATTTACGCGGACAAATATCGCTTTTGGATCATCTCCAACACAAATAAAGTCGCCCAATGAGATACTTAAAGAGGATTGTATAGCGAGCATTTGTCCATGCATTAGTCCGAATAAATGAATGAATGCACTTAACCGTAATTGATATTTATTCAATAATAGAAGCGGTCATTTGATAAAAATAATCAAGTCTTTTGGTAATTATAAGCAAACAAAATTATTGCCTCAAACATTTATGAATTTGGTGATAATATACGGAATACGTGATTATTACAAAACTTTAAAGAGTATAGACGACTAAAACATATCTATCGTAAATGAACGTTTAAATTGTTTTAAACACAAATCCCTTTCAATCTGAAATATTCAAACTAACAGCCTATTCTAAATTGGCACTGGTAAAAGGTTACGTTTAAACACAAAGCTTTGTACAAACTAGATTACAAGCCCAAATTGAATTTTACGGTCACAAAGTAAATGTATAGCAATAAATGGAATACACGCCAGTTTTTCATTTTTTGTCTCATGAGCATTCACACAACTTACTTTTTTTAATATCTGTTTTTTTATACGTTTTGCAATATTGTAAAATACAAGGAAACAGTCAGACATATCTAATATAAAAAATACAGGTCACTTATAAATTCCAAAACAAAAGCATTTTACACTTTTATTGTACCTTAATAGAAATTCAAGAGAGTGTAGTTGAAATAGTAATATGCTAGCATAAATATCTTTCTTCGGAAACGTGAAAGCTGTCGGGTTCTTTTTATATTAAATTATCATAATAAGTTTATTTTGTTGGGCATTCTTTTATTTTCTTTGGTTGAGAGCCGTTTATCAATGATATTTATTTCCTAGCCACATTTCGAAGACATTACGAATTATTTTGTGGCATAGAATTAGGATTAATATAGAAGCGCACTAATACTAAAATACACTTTTTTATGAATACATTACACTTCACGTTGACGCTAAGTTTCTACCGAGCGCAAATTGTCACGATGTCACAGACATGCCCATTTTCTTCCAAATTCATTAGTCTTCACACTCGGTTTCCGTAACTTTTGACATCACACTCCCCTTTTTTTAATAAACTAACGACATTGTGTTTTCATAATCGTAACTAATGTTTTTACACTAGCAATAAGTTTATAAGATTTATAGGGTCACTGAAAACCTACTTTCATAAAAAAGGGAAAAGTGTAAGAAAGGAAAACGGGTATAATTTTATTAGTACAAATTTTGCCCCGTGTTGGTCCGGGCTCCTTTGCAGAATAGACCATCTGCCTTCCTAGCCAGGCAGCTCGTAAAAGGCGAGCATAGGGTTACCGTCACTAACACCGTGACATCTGACTAGGAGGTAGAGTTTCGAAGCGACTCGCCCGGATTGGTACCACCGCGTTACCTATTCCTGCCGCCATAACGTCATGACGTGTTCCGGTTCGGAGGGTAAGGTAGCCGGTAAACTTACTTTTGCTCGAGGCCTAACACCTTGACCTCAGGTTGGCAACGCACCATTACCAACTTTGGTGTCTTTAGGCGGCGTGAATTTCTTACCATCAGGAAATCCGTCTGCTTGTTTGCCTTCCTATATCATAAAATATATCATAAAATATAGGAAGGCAAACAAGCAGACGGATTTCCTGATGGTAAGAAATTATAATAGGGGAAAATACATATTTTCCCCTATTATATTGCTATAGCCTTAGATTTAAAAAAAGTAGCGATTTGTATGCTTTTTTTTATAATAATTCGTCGTAATATAAAAAGAATAAAACACTTGTTGAACACTGTCTAAAATTGGATTCTCAACCAATGAGATGCTGCCACGTCATCCTCTTGAAGAATGTAAATGATTGGATGTCAATAAAAAAATTAAACGCCTATTTTGGTATCGACGCATATTGGTTGGTGTTTTGATAAGGCGGAATAAGTTTTTAACAAAAAAATATTTGTCACAAGTTTTTATTTATATACCCAGCAGAAGACCTGGTCTTGTTGGTCTGGTCTCATTTGCCACTCCTTTGAAAATCTGCACTCCTGTGCCAGGCAGCACGTGAAAGGCGAGCATAGGCTTACCGTCACTAACGCCGTGACATCTAACTAGGTGGTAGAGTCTCGCAGCTACTCGCCCGGATGGGTACCACTGCCTTTTAATGTCAGCGATTGCCGTTAATAATTTCCATTTCGGAGGATAAGGTAGCCTTAATTAGGTAGGTAAACTTACTTTTGCTCGAGGCCTATCAACCCAGTCTAATATTGGCAACGCACCATTACCACCTTTGGTGTCTTTAGTTGGTATAAATTTCTTACTATCAGGAAATCCACCTATTTGTTTGCCTTCCAATAACATAAAAAAGGTCTGTTCAAGACGTGACAAATAAGCCCAAACACGATATCACAATATTGAAAATTCAGGAGTTACTGTGGTCACCTTCTAGTTCCATAGTCAGATCAGCTCCATGTCATAACAATTTTGCATTTTACATATGCTGTCCACATTTCAGCTCAATAGCAATGGGAAGATGATTAAAATCCACCCGGATATACATACATACGTTGCGAGTTAAATTAAAGCTTCTAAAAATAAAACGTAGGTATTAAACCTTTTATAAAAAAAACAATTTATAGTAGTAAAGCTGCAAAAATCGACTTTAACTATTTTACCTCTGGACAGCTAGACCTCTGTGGTCCAGTTGTTGGACTGAACTTCATGAGGTCTCGGGTTAGATTTTTGATTTTTCCAATTTTCTATTTAAGAAAAACGTTGCTGTTGATTGGATATATGCCCGGTTGGCGATAGGCTTGCCACCCATCACATTGTGGGACTTAGTGTCTTCAGTTAGTCGTGGGCGACCTGGTTGTGCCTCTCTGCCTACCTCTTGGGGGATATAGACGTGATGATACTTTAGTCTTTTAAATTCAAAAAATACGTGAAGATACTTGTAACTATTTTATTACGCCGCGATTCGATAAATCACCAATCAACGACCTCAATATAATAAAAAAATTACACATTAATAGGTGTGTCTCAAAAACCACTAGTTGGATCATGACAAAACTACCTAATATGAGACCACTACGAAATCATGGTCTAGGTACATTTCTTAAAAAAATAACATCAAAATTGGTTTGTTAATCGGTTGACTAATTGCGTAACAAACGATTGTTTGATATTTTTTTCATCGGCTCCAAAAAGGAGTGTGTGTTACGCGATTACTCGGCCACAAACAAATTTTGATGAATATTTTTTGGAACATCCTATTAATATTATAAATGCGAAAGTTGCGAAGGTTCTAAGCTACCTCCCTACATATTTTTTAACCAAATCGATTAATGCCCGGTTCCTATATTCAAGAAACGAGTCGTTTTGATTACGGATGGTAGTATTTTGTACGCTTAGTAAGATTACTAACAACGGTTGCTCGTTTCCGACTGTTGATTCTAAACATTGTTTTAAAATATTGGTAACGCTCCGAAACTTTTGAACAAACTACGAATGGTTTAGCTGACGGATTACGATTCGTTTAACCAACCGAACCAGGCATTTTTCGTTCTTGGGTTATAAATAATGAAATTAACATGTCTTTTTTATATTTAGGAGTAGATATAGGGGTATTTAGAAAGATATCGAAACATAAAAAAATTACATGCGATTTTCTGAAAACATCTTGTAACAATTTAATCACAATAAAACTATAAAGCTGACTTTGATTTTAATTGTGATCATCTAATGCATGGTTCCTATATTCAAGAAACGAGTCGTTTTATTAAGGAAGGGTAGTTTTTGTACGAACACTAAAAATCTTAACTACGGTCGTGCGTTATCGACTGTTAACTCGAAAAATTTTGTGTAATTTATAAGCAACGTAAGTTTCGTCACTCTTATCACTTATGCCCGGTTCCTATCCTATTAATATTATAAATGCGAAAGTTTGTATGTATGGATGTATGGATGTTTGTTACTCTTTCACGCAAAAACTACAAAGCCGATTACGATGAAATTTGGTATGTAGGTAGCTGAAGACCCAGAATAACATATAGGCTACTTTTTATCCCGGAGTTCACGCGGGATTGGGACTTACGCGGGTGAAACCGCGGGGCGCAGCTAGTATGTGATAATTCCAAGTTGATCCATTGAAATTTCATCAAAATTCGACTAGTTATAGTCAGATTGCAGCACGATATTGTGTAGAAATACAGGTACATGAAAATTTTATGTATTATTGAGCTTAACTCGAAAACCTTTTGTCAGATGTAGATAAAAAATATTTGGAAGTATCTTGGAATCACTGGCTAACTTTTGACAATAGAGTAATAATAAAAGGTTGGAGAGGGGAGTCAGGGGTTTAAGAAAAGTACCACTAAATAATAAGCAATTTATAAATACGAAGATATTTCGTCTTATATCTTATACCTTTAAATGAGCAATTCTTGTATATATATATAATTGGAATCTCGGAATCGGCTCCAATTGGAACCTATATAATTAGTACGTAGGGGGTTTCGGGGGCCACAAATCGATCTAGCTAGGAATCATTCAAAAAAAAAAATACCGAGCGAAGCTCGGACATCTAGATATTATTTATTTAATCTGCCAAGTTCTTCGTATTTAATAAATAAATACGAAGAACTTGGCAATAAATAAATGAATACGAATTTAATAAATACGAAGAACTTGTCAGATTAAATAAATATATAAGACAAATTAAATAAATAAAAAAGGAAAGTTTTGCGCCATCGTAGGGGATGATGGTTGTAGTTTTTTTATAATAATTATTGAACTGTGAGTAACTTATGAATAAAATTGGTTAATTTAGTAATGGCAGCATGGCCTACAGGTCTTTGTCAGTCCCAGAACGGGACAAATCAATTAAGCAAAAGAAATTTGTCAAAAGATGTACATTTAACCATGGACGTATTATATAAGGTATAAGTTTTAACCTTACATCCGGAGTTTTTAGACTAGAGTAGAAGCCTTTAAAATTAATAAAAAGTGAAATAAAATAGTAGTAGGATGAAACCCATTAGAAAAGGAGGAGAATATGATCAAAATGAAAGGAAAAATAAATTACGGTCGATCCGAGTTCGGGAAGTATGAGGGGGGAAGGTTTAAGGGTAAAAAATGGTTTATCTTGATTTCCGGCAAAACTAAAAGTCCTATCGAAAAAAGTCTCATGGCAAAGTTGTAGGTAATAAAAAGATCTAAAACTTTTGTCTTAACACTTTTTTCACATAACCTCAAAATTTATGTAAAAAATTGAAAAAACCAAGTTTTTGGTTTTTTATTTTTATCTTTTACAAAAATTTCTTTTTTTTAACGAAATTTGGTGAAAACTTATGTTTTTATGTCCCAAATACGCTGTAATTTATTTGATTAAAAATGTTTATTTTTTCACCTTATTTTGAATTAATATCGAAAAAACACCCTAATTTTCAATCGAAAAGTCACCCGTCAAAATATCAGCTTTTTTCAAAAAGTTGGTATGTTTTCTGTTCGTTGAAATCTCTACTTTTCGGTGGTGAAAAAAAATATATGTTACTAGAGTAAATTTTCACAGAAAATGCAAAAAAATCGAAAAAAAACTCGAATTCGAAATTTTTTTTTTAATTTTTATAAATAAATTTGAGCTATTTATCAAAATTAACATTTTAATTACTCGAAAAACATTAGATTACATGTTACATTGATAAAAAAATTGCAAATAAGAATATAGGTACTACTATAATTAACAAAACAAATAGGTTAATAAAATTAATATTTAATAAGACATTTACAATATTTGGAGAAAGTTGTTGAATATTCTTTAAATTATATGCGTAGATGTCTATTTATAACTATTTTAAGAACAATTATATACCTGAGTGACCTACAAAAAATAGTAGCCCATCAAAAGGTATTTCATGGAGAAGTGGGGAAGGGGCTAGGCGGGTTCGGGTCTTACTACATACATACCTACTATTTCGTAGCAGCTGTTACAACCGTTAGCCTAACCAATATTCGAAATACGGTACAATATACAACATAGTTTATAAAAATACACGTGCACGCTGAGTTTCTTGAAGATAATTGTGACAAGTTTACATAAAAAAAACTTTTCGAATCTGCTTAGGAATAATAATAATTATTATTATTATAATATACTATATACATAATATTAAATGTAGATACTTTATTATGATAACGTTATTCATTACAATATTTTTAACACATTAATCTTATGATTCATAACTGTTAGTACAACATTTTTGGTAAATAAAACAATAATAATAATAATTATTAATAATCGTAACTTAATCATAATAAAGTATCTACATTTAATAGTACGAGTTACATCTATATTTTTATATAATGAGATATTCTATGACATAAATGTAATAAGCATTGAATAAATCAACTTTTTAATAGAAACAAATTGCAGCAATCACATTTTTGAAATGAAATTATTTATGATAATTAAAAAAATTCGAATTCGAGTTTTTTTCGATTTTTTGCATTTTCTGTGAAGATTTACTAAAGTAACATATATTTTTTTTTCACCACCGATAAGTAGAGATTTCAACGAACAGAAAACATACCAACTTTTTGAAAAAAGCTGATATTTTGACGGGTGACTTTTCGATTGAAAATTAGGGTGTTTTTCGATATTAATTCAAAATTAGGTGGAGAGATAAATATTTTTAATCAAATAAATTACAGGGTATTTGGGACATAAAAACATAAGTTTTCACCAAATTTCGTTAAAAAAAAGAAATTTTTGTAAAAGATAAAAATAAAAAACCAAAAACTTGGTTTTTTCAATTTTTTACATAAATTTTGAGGTTATGTGAAAAAAGTGTTATGACAAAAGTTTTAGATCTTTTTAGTACCTACAACTTTGCCATGAGACTTTTTTCGATAGGATTTTTAGTTTTGCCGGAAATCAAGATAAACCATTTTTTACCCTTAAACCCTCCCACTTCCCGAATTCGGATCGACCGTAATTTATTTTTCCGTTCATTTTGATCATATTCTCCTCCTTTTCTAATGGGTTTCATCCTACTACTATTTTATTTGGTTTTAAAAATTATCGACCCTGGTCTATTTGGCGTCTTTGAGAGAAAAGATTGTACAAGTTTTTTTCATAATTTGAAAATTTTGAATTTTGTGTTTATATTGAGTGAAATTGGTCAATTTTGGAGGCATTTATACAATTATGTTCAGTGAAAGTGCACAAATGAAATAATCATGAAGAAATTAGCGTTTCGTGTATTTCCTTGTTGCCGCCAAATTTAACTACATGAGCTTGAGTAACGAGGCCACCGCTTTACTCAAGACCCTGACATGACTTATGACTAATTATAATTGAATCCCGATTTTGGTAAATTTGATGCAAATTGATACAAATTTCTACTTGTCTAATGGCAAATGCTAACGCGAATGCCAAAACCTAAGGAAAGAACCGTGCATCCATGCATCTATACATACTATAATAAAATCAATTCTGTACATAGAAAATATTGAAAAAATAAATAGCAGGTGGTGTTACTGGATCGATACCAAACCCAAATATTATGTGATTAAACAAATTTTTGTTTGTCTGTCTGTCTGTCTGTCTGTTCAGGCATCACGTGAAAACCAAGGGTTCGATTTCGATGAAACTTGGTATAATTATACATTATTATACTGGGCATGAAATGGGATACTTTTTATCCTAGAAAAATAAGTAGTAAAAAATAAATATTAATTTTTCAGTTTCATCACGCGATAACTGACATCCGCGCGGACTTAGTTGCGGGCGAAAGCTAGTATAGCTTTCTTCTCCCGACTGGCTAGGTTTGGAAACGGTGGTAGTTTACGGTAGACAGGGCTAAATTTATTATCATTTTAAAATTATTTGTAAGTTATAACTCAAATTATAATAAGAATAAAACTATTTGTTCGTATGAATATTAAAACATTGTGTATAAAATTAGTTGTTTTATACTCATAAAAATATTAAATTATTTGCACACCACAATGTGGTAGAATATGTTGGAAAGCTTAAATAATTTTGTAACAACCTTAACACACATATTCCGCAAATAAATATATTTTCTATAAAATAAGATATAGGTATAACATAATCTGTATGGGTCGCTAGTCAGTAAAAGCTTTTAAAACTAGACACGTTAACCTCAAAATTTCTATCATAGCATAGCCTTGTCTATTATAATAATAATGTCTTAGCGTAGCGGTATTCTTCAAAGACTTGTCAAAACGGTATTTGATCTTAAAAAAATCAATTACTCATCGTTCTTTTAGTAAAGTCGATCTAAATACTTTGTTGACTGGAAACTAGTTATAATATTGGAAACGTAGGTACTTTCTTTTTAACCGACTCTATAAAAGAGAAGATTCTCAGTTAGACTGTATGTCTTCTTTGATATATTTAGTTAGCAGAGTTTCTATTCATATTTACTTACCATTACACTGGTAAGCTTAAAGCTCTGTTGATGGTAAGAAACAACCCTGGTCTACAGACACTATACATGTCATAGGTACGTGTCTGCCTTGTAGGAGGGGCGTTAGGCCTATTATGTAAGTCTACCGGCTACCCTTCCCCCGGACCCTGTCATCATGGTGGCAGGAATGGGTAAGGCAGTGTTTGTTAAGTTTGAGTCGTAAAACTCTATAACCAATGGCATTGTTGGTAATGACTATTTAACCTATGCCTATGAAAGCTGCCTGGACAAGGATCTAGACTACTACAGGGTAGTTATTTAACCATAGAAAGGTACAGAAACAGATTGAAATCTGATAGTTAAGAATACACATTGTTGAAAGAAACCAAAGCAGTGAAACTTTATATTTTTCTAGTTTTTAACTCTTTTGGAAAAAGGTTTCGAATCTATGGCATACCTTAAGTGACAAACTACACAATAAATAACTCGAATCTAAAAAAATATTGAGTTATTTTTAATTATTTCTATGTATAATTATCGTTGACATTAGTCATAACATAAGCATATTTATTATTTTATTTAATACTTTACTGCACACAAAAAGCAAAACCATACAAAATACAGGAGAATTAAAAATGCACAAAAGGCTTATATCTAGCTACAGAAATTTCTTCCCGCCAATCAAAAAAATTAAGAAATATTTTTTTAGTTGTTTTGTTGTTAATTAATTTGCCCCTTTGTGGGGCTGGTGAAAACCGATAGACCATGCTACCATGTCTTCCGTATTAATTCTTTATTTCAGTCATTAGTCACTATTTACGAAGTCATGTCTAGGTCTTGAGTAAAGCGGTGGTTTCGTTACACAAGCTCTTCTATGAGATTTGGCGGCAGCGAGGAAATACACGATACAATAATTTCTTCATAATTATTTCACTTGCGCACGTCATCTAAACAAAGTAAACTGATTCCCACATCATTTAACAAATTTTGCTCATAATTTACGCCAAATTCAATAAATACGAAAAAATACAACCATTTTCTGTCACGAAGGTCCCCAAACTCTATTATTTTATAAATTGAGCTATGTCAATTTTATTTTTAAAGTAGACTAAGTCCTAAATATGTCTTCTCTATAAATGTGGCCTGAGTAAGAAAATGCTCGTAGACTGTGCAAAAATACTGATAATCAGCTATGAAATGTTCAAGTGCATGTCAGACACTACAGATAAAGTAGGAGACACATCAAGATATACAATATTTATGACTCCTAAGTGTGTCTAAGTGTGTATATGTGTGTGTGTGTGTGTGTGTATATATAAAAGAAGATACCCATTTCCCGTGGTCATAAGTGGACCAATTTTGATCGTTACTGTCTGGCAAGAGAAGGTTCATTGAATAGAAAAACTGGAGAAAACAATACTTTTTTCATACAAACTGTTTTCAACTGTTACTGTCAAGCGAAACGAAGGCAGCAATAGCAATAGCAGGTATTTATACATATAAAATAACATATCCTGACTGCCTGATTCATCATCGTCGAGCAAAAACTGTTAGAGTTACAGCCATGAAATTTGGTGAGTAGGGCCGTTTTATTAAGTAATCATCCACTAAGGACAAAATTTTGGAAATTCTTCCCCTAAGGAGTTGAAATAGGGGTTGAACGTTTGTACGGAAGACCGTCATCTTTTAAGTTAGAAATATGAGACTTTACTTTTGAACTACTCACTAAAATGATTACATGCGTATTCAAGCGTTTCTGGAAATTCTACTCCTAAGGGGGTGAAATAAAGGTTGAAAATTTATATGAGAACTGATTGTTAATCAGTAAATATATTAACTGTCATGCGAGCAAAACGATGATATTTGCAGAATTGAGGTGGGTCGTTAATATCTACGTTTACCTTAATATGATATAATTAAAAGTTTAAAAATAAAACATATCAGTCAATAAGCATGGCTGAGAATAAGATTTGAACATTATATACGAAGAATCATCTCGACGACAGCTTTTAAAAGTAGTAACTTCACGCCCATATCACCGGAGAGGTAGGCAGAGGCACAACAAGGCACCCACGACTAGCCGAAGACACTAAGTCCCACAATGTGTTAGGTGGCAAGCCTATCGCCAACCGGGCACACTTCCATACCCGAGTAACGTTTTTTTTATTAGATTATTGGAAACCCAAATTTTCTTTTTGTTGCCCGACCCGGGATTCGAACCCCGGACTTCATGCAGTCAAGTTCAACACCTGAACCGCTAGATCACAGAAGCAAAACGATGATATTTGCAGAATTGCGATGGGTCCGTAATAACTACGTTTACCTTAATATGATATAATTAAAAGTTACAAAATAAAACATGTCAGTCAATAACCATAGCTGAGAATAAGATTTTGAGCATTATATACGAAGAACTATCTCGACCACGACAGCTTTTGATCACAAAAATACCGCATCGAAATAGATAGTTTTGTTTCGAGGGTTAAAGATTCATATGGCACGGTAGTGGGCAGTAGGTATAATGTTTACCGGGACAGCTATTATGTTTTAATAAAATAAAGTCCTATTACTTAAGTCTATTACAAGTTACCACCCCTTTTTTTGAATGACTAAATTGTAGCTAATCTCGCGATTTTTTTTAACTTCACCGAGCTTTGTGGGCCGAGCAGAGTGCTCAGCCCGAGACATCATTATTTAAATGCATGTGACTGTTACCTACAACGCCAGCAACAAGGGCTGTCTCCCGGGAGACCTTACCTCGACTTGGTGCTGCGTTCTGGTTACTGGGTGGAATTGATGGAGGAGTATTGGCGGCTCGTCGCTGGGCGTTAGCCGCCGGGCGCAAGAGAGGTCTTCGTCGCCGTGTCCGGCGGCGACGGTGTAGCGTGAAGTTACAACCTAAGAAAAATTGGGCCTAATACTGCATTTATTGACTTTGAATTTATATTTTTAAGTTAAAAAAATATTATTTCTTAATATGTGAGTATGTAGCCAGCCTAAAGCTGGTATTGCCATAATTGTTTTTGTTGCCTCAGTGCTATTGCTCGCTATTGTTATGTTCTGGTATGAAAGAAATAGTAGCTGGTAAAATGCATACACAAAAATCTAAGGTTGGCAACTTAAATTTACTACCTTAGATTTCAATAGTCGTATGTACATGTACTAAAAAAACAGTCTAATAGCAGAAAATATATTAATTGTTTGCCTTTAATAAACTACCTAGTTATGTCATGAAAAAATAGAAAAAAAATATGTTAAATTTGACTGTAAAGTATTGTCTCGCAAACAAAGCTCGGTGTGTCAGTTATATAACAGCCAGGAATACCGCTGGTAGCCGTAGTAACAGACGGCCGGCTTTGACTATTGATCCTCGTCTAGTGATGTGATGCTGTCGTAGGTGACATCGATAAAGTTTTGTCACTTATAATAATTATATATTTTTAAAATTGCATGTATTTAAAACCTTTAAGGTACCTACCGAGAAAATTTTGTCTGATTTTTAAAATACTAACTGTCCGCTTAAACAACAAAGTTTAGGATATATGAGTGGACTTAATACAGTGATATATTGCAAACGGCCAATACAGGCCAGTACAGTGTCTACGGCTCAATTGAGTACAGTAAAGTACATGAAGGGTGTTTATCACAAACTTTATAAGAAGGATATATTTTTTTGGCGAGTATTAAAGATAATACTTAATACAATGTTGATAATATTACTAATTAAAAAACGATTTTAATTGTTTTTATTTTACATCAACTACGAATTTTTGTTTGATTATAGACTAGACTTATCATGTTTTTAAAAGTCATTTTGTTATATATTTTAAAACAGTAAAACATTCCAAAATTTCAGTGTAGAATGACTACACATAAACTTTTTTTATCGATAGGCGACGGTTAATGCAATAATTAAACGAGATTTACAGGACGCAAATTGCTAAAATTTGTTTAAATAAAGACTTATTATATGAACATTTAAAATAAAAGCACTAAACAGGAATGAATTCGGTAATGTCGTACTCAAGTTTTTTTTTTATAGATAGACGACGGTTAATGCAATAATTAAACGAGATTTACAGGGCGCAAATTGCAAAATTTCTTTAATTAACTACTTATTCTAAAAACATTTAAAATAAAAGCAATTAAAAGGAATGCATCCGGTAAAGTCGTACCCAAGTTACGCCATGGGCAAAGGAATTTTATTTTTTATAATTTTTTTTACAAGTACATGTTAAAGTAATATTCTCGCCTTTTTTTAATTTGCATAATTACTACGGAAATACCATTTCATTCAATGACATTTTAGAACCTGTGTTTACAGATATTCCTAAAATTTTAAAATACACACTTTATAACATCGATAAGATTGCTCTCATCACTATTCATTTCATTTTTGGTAATCGCAAAGTTCAGTCAGGATATTTAATACCTCGTTTTAAGTTGAGTATCATCATTTTTGTGTTTTAATAGGGGTTTCTTTACTCAACGTCAAAATGTTTAATTAAATGAACACAGATTGGGGGAATCCAAATATGAATGTTACAATAAAACTTGCAGTTTTTCGGCACTTGGATAAATTTTTATTGCGTATTGAAGTATGTAGTTAAGAGTACGCTTTCATTTTAAGTTCATTAGTCAGACAGGAACTTCTGAGAACGTTCAATTCTATTTGTTACTAATAAATAATAAAAACGTATAAAGTTATAATCAACTATGTGGGCTTAGGGGCTCGGGTTGGGCTTGACTTAACAAGGCCCGTGGTTCAATAAGTACAACAAATAAGAAGGGAATGTATTATTTCAATTTTCCAATAAAACAAGGTGCCCGGGATAAGACATGTGCCCGGTAGGCGTGCCATTGTGGGACTTAGTGTTTTCGGCTTGTCGTGGATTGTACCTCTGCTTATCCCTTTGGGTATACGGGCGTGAATATGCTTACAAAAATCATACAAATATCGACATGTTATTCGACTCGAAACAGGGCTTTTCCGAAATAGGTGTTAAAACTTATAGATATCCACGTATGAAATACCGTCATTACTTAGATTTTCGTCTTGGGAAGAAATTAAATTTAAGTAAGGTAAATGACAAAACGTACCATAGCATTAATATTACATACAATCGAGAACTGAGAACTGTTAAGAACCTCCTCCTTTTTAAAGTCAGTTAAAAACAAGATATCTTATTACCCAAGTAGTAAAATATTGTTTAAAACCAGTTATAGCCATTAGATATGACGATGATTATATAGTAGCTATTTACTTATTTATCATAACACCTTTAATAAAAATATTCAATGAGAAATTCATAATAGAGCATTCCGAGAACGTAGCTTATTTGCGCGACAATCGTTGCATTTACAAAGTAAAAATTTAAATTGAAAATGAGTTCAGTTACTTTGCTTCGCGACACTTTTAGCGAGTTTAAAAGGATGTTCACTTGAAGAGTAAAAATTGTGATTTAAGGGTATGTTTCGATAACGCGACTGTCGTGCTCGAGTATTTAAAAACTTACGGTCAGTCAGTCAGTTAAAATAGTTTATTTGCCGCTCTGTCAGGTAGTTTGCAAGAGAGCACAAACTCATACACAAGTCTTTACAAACAAGACCACTGGTGGTAGAGTGCTATGCAGAGGTTTGCAGGAGTAGCTATCCACAGCCTTACTTAATCCTGCCGCCTTAATAACTCTGTCACGTTCCAGTACTACGGGGAAGGGAGCTGATAAACTTGCGCAATAGGCCTAACATCTTGGCCTCAAGACAGCGACAGACGTGTAACATCTATGGTGTCTATAGGCCGCAGTTGTCTATTACCAAAAGGAAAACTATGTTCTCATTCACAGCATTTTCATATAAAAAAGTTAATAATATCCATATATGGTTATGATACAGTTCATTTAATTCAATTTATTTAGCTGAAAACATACGATTTATAATGGATTACAGTAAATTATACTTAAAAATAAATTATAATGAAATACATGGTGTTGATTAATATGACATTAAATAACTATCAAATAGAGAAACAACAATATAAAATAACATGGTTATTTGATTGTTTTTATACCAGAATATTATTGATTGATATAAAACACCATTAAAATAAAATACAACAACATTAAAGTGAGCCCTAACGCAAATTTACGGACTAGGCCTGAAAGAAAATTAAGTAGAAAATAATGTTTTTTGTTTGTCAGCGCGTACATAGTAAACTTGACTCACAAAGCGTCTATTCAACCTTATGCCAATAGACGGCGAATATTTTTTTTGATAACTAGAAATTCTGTATGTAAAATAATTCTTCTACTTGAAAACTGTATATACGTGTGTATTAATAGCTTTTTTTCGTGATAATTAAATGTGTTGGGTAGGCTGTTGTAGGGATGCAGCTTCTACGACTTCAGAAATCCGCACACGTAGAACCGGGCATTGGAGAAGAATACCTCACGCCCTCCTTCGATCTCAGTAAATAGACCACGGTAATTAAATAGGTATGCAAGTATGCCCTGATACAAACAGTCTACAGCCTAAAGATGATGTGCGTGCTGTTTTTCATGTAGTTTTGTTTGTGTCGAAATGAAAAAAAAATTTTTTGCGAGAATGGGTTCTTCTAAGGACAAGCTGTTAGAACTGTGTTTTTTTATGGTATTGGAAGGCAAACGAGCAGATAGATATCCTGATGATAAGAAATTCCCGCCGCCTAGTTACACTAAAGTTGGTAATAGTGTGTTGCCAACCTGAGGCAAGGATGTTAAAGCTCGAGCAAAAGTAAATAAACCGGATACCTTATCCTCCCAACTGAAACACGTTAACGGCAAGTACTGACGTTAGGTCGGTAGAAATATGTAAGGCGGTGGTAGCAATACAGGCGAGTTGTTGCGAATCTCTATTATCTAGTCAAATGTCACTGCATTAGTGACGGTAAGCCTGTGCTCACATTTTAGGAGCTGCCAATTTTGCGAAGGAACCCGGAAGACTATGGGGACAAATGCACATAAATTTAAATTAAAATAAACTGTTCCCGTAATTTAAGCATAAAGAAAAAGAAGAAAGAAGAAAAGGACTCGGCTGCAGTGGAGAACTTAAGATCTCTTTTACGTATCAGCTAGCTAAGTCCCGCAGCAAATATTCGCTTGCTTACCTGTGAGCTGTAAATTTGTGTTGCCTCATTCCCAATCAAAATAACTACTTGCATTTAGTTTCCCAAATGACACTAATAACTAACAAAATCAAGCTAAAAATCGAGCAGTCATAATAATTTTAAACATACTAAAAATTAAGTAAAATGAAAACTTACAAAAGCGTGCTCTGAAAAAATTTTAATAATTTTATTGACATAAAATTTTGCAAATTATTGTAAAGAAATCATAAGTTTGTCATTTGGGTGTTGGTCAAGTATTGAGATTCGTACTGTGTCGCTTTTCCTTCAACAACGCACGATTAATAATTATTAGTTAACAACATTTTTTTCGCGTTCCTGTGGTAAGAATTTACTTTGAGCTAGCTTCTGACTAAGGTTACATATGCCAAAACAGATATAGGTACTATGAATTCCGAGTGCATAACACCGCGATAATCAAAGAAAACACTCAACGTGACTGACTTTTGAGCGAGTTTGGCATGGCTTTTTTGGATTCGGTTTAGATGGAAGGCGCCACTCCGAAGCTTATTGACAAGTTGAACAAAAAGGCTATCTGGTAAGGATCGCTTTGTTTGGCGATAAGACCGCCTTTTGTGTACTATAAACTATAATAATATGCTCTTGTTAATACTAAATTGTACCATTTTGTAATAAGTTTTATTGTGCACAATAAAGAGTTCATTCATTCATCCATTCAAGTTTTCATGACAAACTCATAAACCCACGCCTCGTCACCAGTGAAAGTGTGTTTAATGATTGTTAGGACGGAATTCACAAGTTTAGCTTGTCCTCAGCGACTATCATGTGATTGAGTTTTTGGAGAAAATTTAGGTCTTTGGGACTTTTCAAAAATTGTAAAAAACATTATTTTAACATATGCGCCGAATATACTTTCATGTGCATGTAGTAAAAAGCATTAATTTTGCTGTTACAAACGCTCCAATTATATTTATTTGTGCACATGAACAGTGGTTTCCGATTTGAACATACGTGTACGGTTCCCTAGCAATTTTCTTAATTATAATTAGGCTACATCATTTTTTAATTGGCAGTTTAACTCACTATTTAAATTAACTCAAGAACGTGCAAGTGGCCCTAAGAAAACTTAAATGTAATGCTAAAATTTATTTTTTTGATAACAACCAGACAAAACCTACATAATCTAAAATATCTAAATACCATCTAAATACAAATCAGACACATACACCTACACACAGACGCGTCAAACTTATAACGTCAATCGTTTTCCGTCGACAGTTGAAAATAGGTCAGATCGCACTGTCAAAACCGTTCCTTAACGTTCTTAAACCCAATAGAAATATTACAAACGCACATTCATTTTGCTTTCCTCGCTTCCATTGAAACAGTCTGAGATTTTCGCAGTTTCTTTTCGTACATCCTTTGATGAGATTTCTGTGAAAAATACATTTAATTACATTTTAGTCAGCAAAGGCTATTTATGTCACTGCATTGCTGGGAAATTGAAAAAGTAGTTCAGAACGAAATTTTTCGTTCTTTGAAGCTAGTTCTGGTTTTCTATTCCATTTAATTTAGGAGCTATTTTGAAGTATTGAATGTTAGTGAAAAAATTGTAAAGGCTTTTTAATGGATTTTATTTTAATGGTTAGTCCGGTGTGATGTGAAATGAAATAAAATTTATTTAGGAACGGAAACATAATAACTACTGTAATAAAGCTATTACTTACAAGTAGGCACCGAAAAAAAGGAAAGTAACATTTTATAAAATTCTCAGAGAAGGTCACTTTCACAACAAATTAAATTATACTGGCCTCCAAAAATATCGGCTCCCCAATGTTTTTTTTTTACCAAAAAGTATCCTATGTGTTTTCACAACCATCGATAGATATTTACTATACTGATAATGAAAAAGTGCAATTATAGGGTTGTTAACTTAAAAATGTCGCGTGAAACGGAATCAACATATAAAGTATTGTCATTTTGACAACTAGATTAAAAAAATAATAGAAAAATTGAATAAACTAAATTTGAAAAGTATTAGACGTAATAAATAACACTTACTATAAAAAAATACTTGCGATAAAAAGTAGCTTACAATTATTATCTCAACACGTCAGCGTTCAAACAAAAAAAAAAAAAAATTTCAAACTAATGATGCCAGACTGACACACATATACAGACACGTTAAGCTTATAACACCCCTCTTTTTGACGGGCCTAAAAATAACAAATCATAGTTATTGTAACGAAATGCTATAATGCAATTCATGATTGATCTATATTGAAGAATCGGACATAGACAAGACGCCAATATGCCTATGGAATGAGAAGTAATACAGCCTTATTTTGTGATGCCAAGTTTAAATATACGCGAATAGGAATTTCAATACAAGCAATGAGGGATAAGGTGACCATAAGTTTGTAAAAAAATTGGAAAATATGTAACATTATACATGAAAACAGTGCATGAATGTCATTCATTATGTTATAGCTGTCGCCCGCATGGTTAATGGGCCCACAGGAACATTTTTTCGGGATACAAACTATCCTGTGCGTTAATCCAAGTTACCCTCTATGTATGTTTTGTATTGATAATATTTAACGTATATCCCACTATACGATGGGAAATAACTTCATTTACCCACAGTATTATAAAGCAAATGATTTACTACGAATCACTAGGGTTACACTTGAATCTGAGGCAACGATTACTACCTACGTGGTATGTATGTATGTTTGTACTCTTGGATCTCGATTTCATACAAATTGAAAATTTGAATCGGATATTAAGGTACTCTTTTAAGGTAGTCTTGAACACCGTACTAGATAGTAATAATTAACTTTTAGTTAATAATAAACAATAAAATATTTTATCCAATACGTACCTAATAAATATCTTGTATTGAGAGTATCTTGATTGTCACTAAAACCCTGACTATATTACAATTAGTACCACTACTTTATACATTCCTTCTACCATAGTGTAAGCACTCGCCAGTGTACCGTCGAAATAGGTATAGGCTATAGTAGGGTAGCCGTTACATCTCTAAGCCCAATAGTTTTAATAAAATGAGTATCAGCTTTAATATTAAGCACAACTTGTTGTCTATATATAATGTCTATTCCCTATTATCAGGCCATCTAACCCTTCCCTATTATAAGGATACCCCTTAATAATCTTCTAATCTAAAAAAAAGTTTTTAATTAAAACATAACTTATGGTCGCCCTACGTAAAGATACTGGATGCGCTTGCGCAGACCGAGCACACAGAATTCCAAATTCAAATCAGTCTGTTCTCGTCTCCCATCCAATGCGTTTACATACCCGTTTATTTACATTTATCTTTTATATTTGTTTGAATAAAAACGTTTTTGCGGCTAACGATGTCGTTTCATCCCAGGATCAGGTTAATACTTGTTGGGCTTCGTAATCTACGCATATTTGTGACGGGCACATTTTAAATTGTTGACACAAACTTGAGTCTGACTTTTTAATTCACAAACAGTTCAACAGAAGCTGCGGCAGTAGGAACTTACTTACAGCATGTTTTTAAATCTCACCATGGTGTTAGCAGGAAATCCGTCTGCTTGTTTGCCTTCCAATATCATAAAAACCATATCCCGAAGTTGCAGGCAGAGTCACAACCAGGGCACCTACGACTAGCCGATAGCATTAAGTCTAAGTTATAACATTTAAAATATACATTTTCTTTTTTTAGTTGACCTTAAGAAGTCAAGTCCGACGCTGAACCGCTAGACCTCAAAGGCGAAATTACTTATGTTTTATTTATCCGATTTTTATCATAATTTTTATGATTTTTAAAATGTTTTTTAGAAAGATGGGTTATGATTTTGGAATCATAAATATATTAATTATATAAATAAATTACTATGTAATTTCATCATGATCCGAATAGTGTTTTTTTAGTTATACTTAACTAGCGGTCCGCCCCTGTTTTGCACGGATATAAAGTATACATATAAAACTTCCTCTTCATTTACTTCGTCTATGAAAACCGCATCAAAATCCGTTGCGTATATTTAAAGATTTACGCATACAAAGGGACAGAGGAAGCGACTTTTTTGTACTATGTAGGTACCTAGTAATAATGAATACAGTTTTCACTTACGACTTCCGAGAAAAGAATTATCAAATCGCGACGCGTTACCAAAATCTTGTTGGAGTCGCTTTTTGAGGTTTTACTGCGCTTAATTATTTTTGATATTATTAAGGAAGAAAAAGTAAAGGCGGTTTTTTTTAATTATATGATAGCGAACTAACAACACTCGACAATAAGAGCAACCCCTCTATGGAACCAATTACCAGCGAAGGTATTTCCAAATGGTATACTTTTTACAGCGGTGTAATATTTGGTACAATGTTTTTCTTCTTCTTTTACAAATATGGCTTTCGAGTGTTTTTCACTACTTTGCCAATGTCAAGTTAGAAAATTCTTCTTATACTGTCATGTCATTAGTTACTATGTACAAATTCATGTCAGGTCGGGATCTTGAGTAAAACGGTAGCTTCGTTACTCAAGCTCGTCTAGTGAGATCTGACGGCAGCGAGAAAATAGACGATACACTAATTTCTTCATGTTTATTATTTCATAATTCAATAATAATGAAAAAAAAATCGCCCATCTTCATTCACGATGGCGCCAAAACTCTGGTACAATTTTAATATTAAGTAATTAATTATAACTCAATTACCTAAGTACATTTAAAACATAATGATATGAAAACTGAATTTTTTTTACAAAGACACCAATGTAATGTCGATGACAATTAAATTGTATTGTGACATTTCTTTTTCGAGATGTAAAATTATAATTTTATTTGAATGTATGTATTTGTAACATTAAAAAATCTAGTATTTGTTGTGTATATGTCCTTATAAATGTTTGCATGCTTCTAATAGCGAAATAAACTCTTATTTTTATTAGTTCTTAACAATAGTTCTCTTCTTAGTTATTAATAACACCATGTACAGTACTACTACTGTTTAAATTATGCGCTTCCGCTTAGCACTTTATACTTTTATTCCTAAATTGGCTGACCGAATCTAAATTTAAGCGAAATGATTAATTACGTAATAACAAATTTATGTAGATATGTCCTTGAAAATATATTTGGAGTTCCGAAACTTGAAGAATATAGTTGAAGCGCATAATTCAAATAGTACTACAAGAAAACTGTTTCACGCAAACAAAAAGTGAATTGAATTGAACGGATGCGACTTAGGTACCTTCAAGGAAAGAGCGTAGGAAGAGCCTCCTGAAAACTCGGCAACGCATTTGTGATACTCCTGGTGTTGCGGATGTCCATGGGTGGTGATGATCGCTTACAAGCAGGTGACCCACTTGCCCATTCACCTCCGCTTCTAGAACAAAATCAACCATCATCTGTAGATATCATTGTTGTTACTTTGGCGTCTCTGGTGACGGTGATCTTAGTTTATGTTTACAAGTTTGTCGGTATCCTCCGTCATCCTGTATCCTCCATCACCGAACTCTAAACTTTACACAGAAATAGGGAAGGTTGTGGTACCAATCCGGGATATTTGCTTTGGGGTAATGGGGATACCTCAAACTATGGCTGTACGTCAGATATGACTGCTTGTATCAGTAGAACAAATCCAGGAGCTACCAGTTACCGAGGGCGACATTCCCAAACGACCATAACTTAGGTACCTTCAAGAAAAGAGCGTACGCATTCCTTAAAGGCCAGCGACGCATCTGTGATACTCCTGGTGTTGCGGATGTTCGTGGGTGTCCGCTGACCACTTTCCATCAGGTGTCCCACTTGTTCGTTTGCCTCCTCTTGTATAAAAAAAACCAGCGATGTAGTCGTCACATTCCGATAGTATGAATACAGTGAACGGAATTTAAATGTACGATTTCCGGGAGATTGATCAAACATCACCGTCTACAAAGAGAACCATGCTGACGTATCTTGGATCTATCACCCTCGTGGATACTTTGAAATTCAAAGTTCAATACACGGACAGAAGCCGTGGAATTTATTAAATAACTTATACATTCGCATTGACAACCACGTTTCTGCTTCTTAAATCATGCTGTCGTGTGTAAGCGTGTTGGTATCATGTTTTTTTTATTTGTACCAAAAGCTGAAAGTCTGTGTCTAAAGTCTTAAAGCTATAAAAAAAGTAAAAAAATTATACATCTGCTGGTGGAAAATCTATATTTTTGCTAATCAACTTCTAAAAAAGGACGGTTTATGTTGGTCTTCTACTATTTTTATTTATGTCATTCGATTTTTCAGTCATTTCTGACCTAATTGTAAAAATTAATTATTTATTTGAAAGAGCGTACTTTCCATCTTCCTAGGTGGTCGTATTACCATCAAGTATGGATACCAAAATATTTCCAGGAATATCGAGGAAACCACTTAATTTTTCTGTATGTAGATGATTTAATTATTGAAATTGAAATTGGTGTTTGCAGTTTTACTTCACTTAAATTACGTAAGATATAAACGTAAGAGCAGTTTAATTAGAGAATCATCGCCGGCCGTGAAAAGTCCTAACAAAAGTAAAATAGAAAAAAAAAGGTTTTTGGCGCCATCGTGAATGAAGATGGTCGTAATGGTCGTATGGTTTCCACAATTACTGAATTGAGTGTAAATGATGAGTAAAATTATTAGTTAATCTAGGTGGGAATTAGTTTAATTTTGTTCAGTAAAAGTGCGTAAATGAAATAATCATGAAGAAATTAGTGTATCGTGAATTTCCTCCCTGCCGCCAAATCTCATAGACGAGCTTGTGTAACGAAACCACCGCTTTACTTAAGACCCAGACATGACTTTGTAAATTGTGACTAATGACTGGATTAAAGAATAAATATGGAAGACATGGTAGCATGGCCTAAAGGCTTTTACCTGCCCCACAAAGGGGCAAATGAATTAACAACAACAAAAGTACAAAAATTAAAAGTTGCAAGTAAGTGCAACACCAAGGGTTTCCTAGTGGCTTAGCTATCCTTCTAGCCACTCCCGGTTTAATATTAGTAGCGTCCTGGGCGAAATTTCTATAGCGCTATTCAAACTCATACAAAAAAAAAAATATCTTTTCATCATAACTTACTTTGATTTAAATGTATCTTTTCCTGTAGTTTTGTGATATTAAGCGTATTTCCACAAAATAGAATAGGTACTTGTTTAATTTGGAGGTAGGCTTCGTCCGTTGACAATTACTGTAGATGCGGAACAGTTCCTGTAGTGTTACACCATATAAAGTTTTGGATAAAGATAACATTTAGATATATTTTTGCCAAATAAAAGCAATTCACTAGTAAATAGACACCGTTCAATAAGCGATTAAACGACCTTTTCAATTCGGCGCCCTGGGTGGTCTCCCACCTGCACCTACTCTGACGCCGGCCCTGCTTCTAGCGGTGTCACCCATTACCAGTTCCATTTTAAAATATTATTGATTGTAGACATCCAAGATGTTTTCATTCTTAAAAAAATCGAGTTGCAATAGGAAATGAATGAACGAAAAAGTCACCAATTTGACCGCATAGCTTTTAATTACCTGTCATACATAGGTGCTGGTTTTAGAAAGACCATGATAAATTGTACTTTCCGTGGTTCCCTGTAATGAGGACCGCTAATACATCGAGCACATGTCTGTCCGCTCGTCTGTTTAGCGCTTCGTTTGAGACTACATATCAATCAGCGTACACGTAGACTATGTTTACACAGAGACAATAAGTCCACACTAATAATACAGTAGTACTGTTCAAATTGTGCGCTTCGGCTGTATTCGTCAAGCTTCGGAAATGTATTACACGTAATAATTAATCATTTCGCTTTAATTTAGATTACCTAGGTCAGCCAATTTAAAAACTGGGGTAAAAAGTGTAAAGTAGAAGCGCATTATTTAAATAGTAGTATTGTACTAGTGCTTTTTTTTTGGTTAGTTCGCCTTTTGTACAAACTAAAGTTGTTTGATGTACAAATTATTAATTTTTACATCGTTTCGTTATTTATTTATCCTATTTAAAGATAACGAAATAACTAAAAACAATCGAAAAACTTCGATTATAAAATTATGAAAAAAATCTTTAGCTATGTTGAAATATTTATTCAATTCGTAGATTTTGTTTAATTTTACTGTCGATTTTTAATTTGACTAGGTAGTATTGTAAAAACTCGTAAGATTTAGATGAGTCACATTTATTTTCGTTATCCGGGGAAAAATTATATAAGTGGATACTCAGCTCTGAGTTAGAAGATATTAAAAATGTACATACATATCTTCTGGCCAAGTGAGTATAGAGTGCCAGACCTCACGATTCTGATAAACCTGTCTGGCTTCCTTCACATTCATTACACTTTTCATAAAAACACGCCGGTTTCGGAGACCCTTGACACCACCCTCGGATAATATCTGATCGTGGAATGTCAGTCTAGGTCTTCCCGGGTGCCTACATCCATCCACATTCGCATTATATAAGGTCTTTTCAAATTAGTGCACGATATTTTACCTGAACATTCTGAATATATAACTAAATCAGTAAAAAATATAAAAAAATATCGGACTTAAAATAAATTAATTACAACATTTTTAATAACTCGTATTCAGTTGCTCAAGTTCAATGACCGCGCGCGACGGCCGACGACACGTCACACTTAGATACTAGGTATGGCGCGTGTGTTACATTTATTGCGTGCCCTATCTTAATGATAGGCTTTGAACTGATTGATCATAAAAAACTAGTGAATGTAGGCGTGTGGTAAAGATAAGAATCAGGCTTACGTATGCACCTAACTACAAAAATGATTTAGTGTACCTACCTATTCACACTATTTACATCCATATTTAAACATATCTACCATTGTAGGTACTCAATGCAAAACTTAGCACGGTTGTTGATGTGTCTTTAAGTATTGCTAGTAGGTTCCTATTTTCCTATAACTTTTTAAGGCAAGGTCAGTTCAATTGTAAGGTTCACAACGTCAGTCAAATCAGAAATCTTCGACCACAGAAAGAAGTCGGGAGGCGTCAGGTCAGGTCAGGTGATCACACTAGCCACCCTCTATTCAATTTTCACCATTGGAAAGGTACTCATGAGCACTTCGCGAAAAATAAACGCAAACACAAACAAAAACATAACACATCCCAAACACGATCAAAAATCAACTGATTTGAAAAATGACTGTATTAGAAATAATAATTTGTAAGGAGAGCCCCCGCGCGGGGCGGGAGTCGACAACGGACGATCGAAGCGGCAAGCGCATCGATACATGACCTTGATCAGAACTTACAACTATGATTTTTATGACTTAGCGACAACTGTTACTTTCGCGGCTCACTAATAATTAATACTTAGGTAAGTATTACATATTAAATTAAAAAATAAAATACTGGACCGAGATATTTGTACTGTGTGACATGTAAAGTTTTTTAACTGATTAAAATTTCGATAAAACAAAAACATTAAGGGCTTTTAGCAATTTAACAGATAACAGTAAATTACATAATACCTAGTAGCCTGTAGGTACAAATATACATTAAGTAGCTAGGTACTAGGTAGTGGCAATTCACACGGCAGCCGTGAGCGGTGAGACAATCAGCTGTGAGCTGCGAACGAGAGTTCGTTGACCCCCATGCGTTATTGCGAGAATTAATTTTTGTAATATGTTATTCATTTTTCGTTTTAGTTTTTTTTATTATTTTTTATGTTTCCAGACACTCATTCCGAGCCCGTGGTTAAAATATCGTTAACTAATTTGAGAAAGCCCTGTATATCTATTTTGTCAATCTTTCATCTGTCATTCTTTTTACATGTCCGAACCATCGGAGTATGCTCTTTCACATTTTAACACCAACACTTTCTTTCAATACCACTCTTTCTGGGATCTCACTGTTACGAAAGCGGTCAGAGAGCGTTACACAACAAATTTTCCGTAGCGCTCTCATTTTGAGCGCATTTGTCATACTTCCATGTCTCTGTTTCAAATTACACTATGTTTAATAGGGTGCATAGAGTACACGGCGCATGCGTCAAAGTATATTTGGTGTTAAAACGCTCCACGCTAATGGGACGACAAACGGACGCACAACAAACAGGACGGTAATTTTATATACGGAGGAATTTTTGAAGTATCACCGTTATTGATTTCTTACTTTGACTTTGTTAGATTTTGTCATATTATTAGCAATTATTTTGTTTTTTAAATTTTCTAATTGTCATCAGCTTCTATTTACTTACTTAGATAATAATTAAACTTTTTTTAGTAATAACAATGTCATAACATATAAAAAAGTGATCTATTCGTAGACTAAATTAGGGTCCAAGCACTCTCTCTGACCCTATACATAAGTAGGTAACACAGTTAAATAAAAGGCTATAGACATCATAGATGCTACTAGATATGTGCGTTGCTGCCTTTTGTCCGCGATGTAGGCCTGATATGCAAATCTACCTGCTATATTACTTTCCGGACCGTTGTGCCAAAGGCTGTGTTATTTTAATAAATGATAAATAGGTATCCCTGGATAAGTTACACGGATTGAATCTATCCAAAAAATATGCAAATATGCTTGTGTTATGGGTGTTTGTCAAACGATTCTAATATATAGAAATTAAGTATTTCATTTACTAACATGGTTTGTCTCTTTCTTTTGCTTACGTCGAAAGAAGATAGCGATAATTTCAAATAAGATAAAATGTATGCCCCAGAATTACTTCCAATTTTATTCACTTCCATCGACATTAACTTTTATGTAATTTATGATTGTCTGTTTTAAATACAACAACAATTACTAAAGATAGAAAAAAAGAGAAAAGGTAAAAAGAGACGAAGAAAGAACTAGGTACCTACATAAATTAGATTAAGGAAACAATGACTGACGCATTCAAAGAAGTTAAAAGAGAAACCAGGAAGATAACTGATGACTACTCCGAGAAGACAGGGCCCATAAATCATGATGTAGAACAAACATTTATTTTGCTAATTTCGAAGAATCTATTTCAGAGGAAGAACCGTTTCTACCGCCCACTACCGCGACGAGACCACGAATTAAGAACGATCCAAATTGTCACGTCCTTAGCGTGTAAAAACCCTACCTAATGTTACCACCACCTTTCAATGCGACCAAGGGCCCTACCATAAACGCTTATAGCAGTATTTTTTCCATCTTGCTAAATGTCCAATAATACTGTTTTAAGTTCTTATGGTAACCCCCCAGATCACAAGTAGAGTCCAAACTTGGGAAAAACACTAACTCGTTCCCAAGTTTGGACTCTATTCGTGATGTGGTCGCGGTGGTAGGTAGTGGAAATATTAGTCGCCCGTCACAAGAGACAATTTGAATTGTTTCCCGAGGTCTGATTTTATTCGTGTTCTGGTCGCGGAGGTGGACGGTCGGAACTTTCGTTAGGCTTGTCACATTCTGTGTCATTTGGAAGACTTTTCGCCTCTACAGTTACATGGGTTCCGCAGAATTAGCAATATAAACTCTTATTCTATTTCTGTTGTAAATTATGGTTGATTTCCGCAAAGTAACGCCTGATTCAATAAAATACAAGAAAGAGAGGGTTTATTATAAGAAAAATATTCGCCAGCCAACTTACAAGCTAAAGCTAGTATTTTATCATTTTAAAATTCTTTTCCCCACAAAATATAAGCAGTTTCGTTCATTCCTCTTATGATTTAAGTAAAGAGTAATTGGTTACGAAATTCACCGACATTAAGAACTGAAGTGCCATTATGTCATATTTTGACTTTGTTAAATCTAAGCCCTCACTCCACCCTTTGATCATACGACAAGCGTAATGACGATGAAAGCTTTTTCGTAATTTTTGACTTTGAAAAGTATTTGTATGAATTAAAAAAGTGATAGAGTTTTAAGCAAATTAATTTATAATGAGTAGCGAAAAAGCAATATAATATAATAACAAATACAAAAAAATAAAAAAGCTGACCTCAATTTCTCTTGTTATTATTTTTTAAATTAATTTTTGCAAAAATATTTTTATCGTTTACCTTATTTATTAAAATATTTAGGTAGATTCTAATTAAACTACCTATTATTAGTATTTTTTATTTGTTAATTAATTTTATTTATTATTATTTTAATTTAGAAAGTGCTGAATAACATTTTTTAAATTGAATCAAAAAATATAAAAAGAATTTAGAAACCTCTTTTTTTTTCAAATTGTTTACAGTGGTTGAGAGATAATATTGAACTCGGTTTTTCAACCTTGAATAAAATACCCAACAGTCTTATTTTAGAAGTAGTATCCAAAGGGCAATTTGGTAATCTGATGATAAGCGATCACCTGCCAGGCTGCTGGTAAGAGGAGAGGAGCTTATGTCACTAACACCGTGACCTCTAACCAAGAGTACAATTATCTGATATCTAATTGATCGGAATTGGTACAAATCACGGTGTTTCACTGAAATTTGACCCAGAGGTTTTTTGTGATAGAGGTCAGCGAATTAGCATATGGATCTCCTGATGGTAAGATAAAACCGTAGCCTTTAGGCACAAAAGATTCTACAGGTACGTCTCTGTCCTGAGGTTGGCAGGATAGGCTTAGTGTGCAAGTTTACCGGCTATCCAGTATCCGGTATTCCAGGGCGGAATATGACAGAGTTATAGGGCGAAAGGGATACCCGAGCAAGTTGCTGCACAGCATTCTACCACCAGGGGGCGGGTTTTTGAAAGGGATGTTAATAAATTCTTTAAAAAACCTGCATCGTATTTGCTGATAAATCGTCTTCTTGCATATCTATGAGCAGTGGTGACTACTTTCCATCAGGTAGCCCACTCGCTCATATATCTGTTTCTAATATACAAAAAGCTCTAAATCAATTCTTGGCACTATATCAATTCCGGTCACCATAGTTCTTGATAGTTTTTTAACGATATTGGTAGGCAAACAAGCAGATGAATTTCCTGATGGTAAGAAATTCACGCCGCCTAGAGACACCAAATGTTGTAATGGTGCGTTGCCAACCTGAGGCTGGGATGTTAAGCCTCCAGCAAAAGTAAGTTTATTACCTACCTTACTCTCCGAGCCGGAACACGTCAACGGTAAATGCTGACCTTATGGCGGCAGGACCTTATTGGCTTACCTTTGGTAAGGCAGTGGTACCAAAGTGGACGAGTCCATGCGAAACACTACCACCTAGGTAGAAGTCACCAACGCCGTGCTCCGCACGCACCAAGCCTATGCTCGCTTTTACTAGCTGCCTGGCAGGAAGGTGGATTATTATTATTAGTGTTAAAGAGTACGTGTCAAGCAATCCCGAGGATCACTACGATTCACAGATCAGATCTATTGTGATCACGCCTCTTATTTGGTCCGGGCTTTTTTGTAGAATAGACCATCTGCCTTCTTTGCCAGGCAGCTCATAAAAGGCGAGCAGAGGCTCGCCGTCACTAACACCGTGACATCTGACTAGGTGGTAGAGTTTAGCAGGGACTCGTCGGGATTGGTACCACCGCTTTACCTATTCCTGCCGCCATAACGTCATGACGTGTTCCGGTTTGGAGGGTAAGGTAGCCGGTAAACTTACTTTTGCTCGAGGCCTAACATCCTGACCTCAGGTTGGCAACGCACCATTACAATCTTTGGTGTTTCTAGGCGGCGTAAATTTCTTACAATCAGGAAATCCATCTGCTTGTTTGCCTTCCTTTAACATAAAAAAAATTAAGCTTACATAACTTCCTCAAGGTCGACAGTCTCTAGGAACTGTGCAGTGCACTTGGGACTTATCAGCTTAATATCCTGGGAATTAATTATACGCCCACCCAGAAGTCTATTTCTTGCTTGGTTAAGTGCTGGGCACTCACAGAGTATGTGTATTGCCGTATTCTCTGCCTCCTAGCAAGCTCTACAATTATATTCCTCTGCTATGCTCATCCTGTTTAAATGTTTATTAAGTCGGCAGTATCCTGTTATGAGAATCATGAAGCAGATGGTCTATTCTGGTAAGGAGCCAGGATCAACACGGGAAGACAACTCTGCTACACTTCAACTGAACATTAATCGTTCTTACAGCCATAACGTTAGTGCTCGCAACTGTATTTAGATTGAATGATAGCGAGTAACTAACTTAAGAGAGTTCATTATTATATTAAGAATCTTAGCCCCAAGTTGGAAACGCACCTTTTCGTTTAGTATCTGTAGCTGACAAGTATTTTTTGACATTAAGATTTATCGTCGTCGCCTCTGTGGTCTAGCGGTCTGGGTGTTGGACTTGACTGCATGAGGTCCCGGGTTCGAATCCCGGGTCGGCCAATAAAAATAAAATTGGATTTTTCCAATTTTATAATAAAAAAATGTTGGTCGGGATTGGAAATGTGCCCGGTTGGCGATAGGCTTGCCACCTATCACATTGTGGGACTTAGTGTCTTCGGCTAGTCGAGGGTGCATTGGTTGTACCTCTGCCTACCTCTTCGGGGATATGGGCGTGAAGATACTTAAGACTTATGTATATGTTCGACATTTAATACAATAAATAGCAAAAAGCAGGCATACCCATAAGCTATAAGCAGTTTTTAATATCACATTGAAGCCCCAATCCCGAATTTAATATTAAATTGTGTCACTTCTTCAGCTGGAGGCAATTTTGATGTTCATTATTATCTTTCTTTGAACTTTGAGGAGCGTACCCACCATAATATGATCATTTTAGGGAGTTTAACTTCCGATGTGTTAATATAATACACTGGCTTTTACCCGCGATTTTCTCTGATACGTATCTTCACGCCAAATGCATTGGTAGGTAGAGAGTTTTGATTCTTGCCAAAGAAAATATATTTACTTACTACTTTCATTCTTGCACAGCAGTCTAGCTTCTTCTACATTAATTACTATCGTTCGTCTACTCGAAGTTTCGAGAAACTGTGAGCAACTATACTTTTAACACTTAACTGCTTTAAACACACACACACACACACACACACACACACACACACACACAC